>CATIWM010477177.1:0-17614 GCA_949671775.1 Mallotus repandus
TATATATATATATATATATATATATATATATATATGCGTTGGCTCTATTTCAGAGATTATAATTAATATATTTAAATCATACAACTCATGTTAGTTTTAATAAATAATTAAAGTTTCAAATATCCTAGCAAAAATTTTTGAAATATAAATATGTATATTTATATACATATTAGGCTGATATATATTGTTTTTGTGTTTCAAATACTTATTATATTCAGATCATGCGCTGTTTTTATATTATTTTACATTTTCAATATATACGAATAAGATTCAAAAAATATACAGATAATATTAAAAAATGTATATAACTGAATACTGAATATGACACATGTTTTGCGTTTTCAACATATATGATTAAGATTTTGAAAATATACAGATAATATTCAAAAATTTTGAATAATGAATATGACATTTGTTTTGCATGTTTAACATATACGAATAAGATTAAGAAAATATTCAGATAATATTCAAAAATGTATATAACTGAATAATGAATGGGGATAGGAATCATCTTCCCCACTTGCACTTGGATACTATTGATTTAAAAAATTCCTTTTAAGATAACTAATTCCTTTTCTTCTTCTCATGTGCACCACTTTTCTTCATCTTATTTGGCATGGATATAATGCTTCACATGTCTTTTGTTTGTATATCGAGCTGCTTATTTCTAATGAGTTTATCCTCGACAAATTCAAGCTATTTATTAACATGCATGCATATATACTATTGAGTGTTAATAAGTCAGTGCTTCTTACTAAGCAAAAGGAGGCTGCAAGGAAAAACAGAAAATTTTTTGTCTTATTTCAGAAAAAGAAAATTGCTTGTATTTCGGAAAAAGGATATTTTGATTCTTTCATCCCTTGATCCAATTATGGGTGCAGTACCACATTTTCACACTTGCCTGAATACCACTTTTTTTTTCACCAAGTACGAAAGGAATGGAATAGGAATCATCTCCCCCACTTGCACTTGGATACTCATCCCTTCAAAAGAAGAAATTGTCCACAAAAAATATGCAATTTCCTTTGCACCCAGACAAATCAGAAACTAATGCTGAAAATGTAGAATCATCACCCAAAAACAACACACGATCACCCAACCTTTTCACTTTAATCCAGCTCTGCACTTCTTCATCCAACTAAAACACCTTAAACCTTATTGTTCTCTCGCTCATGTACCGAGTAAGATGCTCCAAAAATTCCTCGCCAAAACTCAAACCCCCCTTCAGCAGTATCAATACTCAAATACATATCAACTAACAATAACTCCCCCCTTGGACTCCACCAAATATTTCTTATCACCACCAAAAACAGGATTTGCAATCAAACCCAATTCAGTATTCAATCTAACAATCACAGTTCTCCCTGTATTATCAACAACGTATAATTTCCCTTTAAAAACAATCACATAATCATAAAGAGAAAGCATATTTGGTATAATAGTCCATCTCTTATCACCACTTTTAAACGTAGCTAATTTTCCTGAAACATGAATTGTAAGCAATGCAAAATTGTTCTCATTTTCACTATTTAACCATATTATTACCATTTTGTCCATGTAATGTACAAATTGTCGGCATCTGTGATAGATGGTGAATTGGGTTTATAATTAACATGATCAAGAACATATTTTGGATTCAAAAACCCGAAAGTCAAATAAATCCAGAATGCGTGGAAAGTCACTGGGTAAAGAATTTAATTTATACCTTGATAAAGGATTTAAAAGGTGCTTTCTTTTTGGGATATCTTCTTCTATTTTGACAAGCCACCCATTTGGATCTGTTTGGCTACCGGAGTTGGATATTCCGATGAGGAATATAGTTTGTCTAAAGAGGTAAAACCGAAGGAGGTTTGTGAGATTCCATCGCTTGGGAGAATACGGAAAGTGCCTTGTAAAATGAAAGGAAGAAATCGCGCGGGGAAGGAGTTGTTGTTGCTCTTCATCAGACTCATCACAGCATAGCAAAAAAAAAAAGCATGAAAACGTAACTGATGAAAAAGGAGTATGTGTGTAATTTTTAATAAAAATTGAACACAATATCTTATAAAAAGTGGATATTTTATTAAAAATTAAATATAAAAAATGGATATTTTATAAAACTCTCTTATATATATATATATAAATTGGAGGCCTAACTCAATTGTTAAAAATTTTTACAATGAGAGATTTTGAGTTCAATTTTTTTTTCTTTTTTTCACTAGACATATGAGATCTGACTTAAAAAAATGTATCTTTTAAAACCAATTAATACTACGAAGCTAAGGTGATTGTAAAAGGCTAACACTAATGAATACTCTACGGGTACTAACAAGGAGAACTTCTAAAAAAAAATCAATTCTTCCATGTAGGAGCTCCTGTCTGCGTGTGGGAAATGGGAAAGGGAGGTGGCAGGAATTACAGTCGGTTAGGTTTGGTAGCCTAACAAGGGTACGTACGTTTTGTAGCTTTGACCATGTACCTCAAACTCAAATTGTGGTGTAGTAGCGCGTGGCCATGGAATTACATTGTGGTATGTGGACAAGAGTTTTGTTGTGCAATTTAACACGTTGTGTTCAAATACATCGAAGGAAGATTCACTACGACTACATAACGTGGCACGAGGGAGCCACCTCACCAATTTGGAGAAAAAGCCGTCCAGATACTGTTTTTGGTTTGTTCACTCTTAGAAACAAGAAAGAAACAGCGGGGAAAAATAAAAAATCAATTAAAGAAGCTACAAAACTTTGATTTTGAGTCTCACCCGCTTTCGCCTTGGAGAATTTTCGACCTCAAATTTTGTCTGGTTCAGACTTGTCACACCTTCACAAACCTTCTCACGTTCTTCTTTGCTTCCTGCAAAACGCCTCCATTTCTTCAGCCTCTAAATTCTCTCATTCATCATCTCGGTGGTCAACTATAAATCCAATTTTCTTGGATACCCTTTTTCACTTTTTTGGTTTTTTCATTGGGTATCTTTTGTTTCCTTTAATCACACCCCCAAGTATCTCCAGAATCTTGATCTGGGTATTTACAGTTACACGTGTTTTTAAAGTGTGAATCTTTCAAGAATCTATATTTTTCTTGAAAGAAAATGGTGGGAGCTTTATCTATGGTGGGCTCGTCTGTGGTGGATTCGCATACTAGTCCATGTTTATGTTTGGATGCTCTGCCTACAAGTAATATGAATCTCAAAAATAGTGGAGAATTGGCTCTGCAGAGGAATTCAATGAAGAGAAAGCAACAGTCACGGCTAGAATTGGGGAGTTCTTTTGTGGATTCATGGCATGATTTGAGGCTCTCATCCAAAGCTATTTCCGGTATTGTTAACAAAAGTTCGAGGAAGCAGAGGAAGGGTCGGAGACTTGTTATCGTCAGCGAGTTGGCAGGCCAATATGAAGATAGTTTTGGTGATGTTAAAGCGGTAATATACAAAGATTGTTACTTCTACTTGTTTGCCACAGCTTTTGCTTTGATTTGCTTGTCATATTTATGAGATTTGCTGCAACTGTTTCTTTTGGACATCCATATCTTGTCTTAACTATAAAATTCGTCTTTTTATGTTGATCAAATTGTTACTGCTGGCAGCAAATACTCAACTATTTCACGTACAAGGCAGCAAGAACTGTTCTTAACCAGCTCTATGAGATGAATCCAACGAAATATACATGGTTTTATAAGTGAGTTTCATTCTCAGTCATCACTTCGCTGCTGTCTCATAAAATATATTAAGTGACTAGTTGGGTGGGATTTTGCTCTATAGTTGAAATTGATGTCCAATAGCCAGCATGGTGTGTCATTTCTAAAAGGTTAAAATTCACCGGAAGAAAGGAAAAAGGACTTGATAAAACCATTACTGTTTTTTCTTGCTTTTTAGGCTCATTTATATTGTAACTATTTGTGCAGTTTTATTGCAACAAATAAGCCTGGGGATGGCAAGCGATTCCTCCAGCTTCTTGTGAAGGTAGTACTCGGAAACACTAGCTGTTAATTAATTGGAATCGTAGTTTAAATTAAAAAATTACAGAAGGGATTTCTATTATCCACCGCAGGAGAGACAAGACCTTGCAGAAAGAGTGATGGTAACGCGCCTTCATTTGTATGGAAAGTGGATTAAGGTAATGATATGCCTGCATTACCCCATTGTGCGAAGCATATGCAAGAAAAGTAGCAGAAAAAGTAACCTGTTTTTCGTTACTGTTATGCAGAAATGTGATCATGCTGAATTATATCAAGAGATCTCTGATGAGAACTTGGCGTTAATGCGCGAACGGCTAATGGAGACTGTGATATGGCCTTCAGACGACTCAAGCACAGAGAAGATTAACTGAAGTGGAGCTCCTGTGCGATGAATTCTCTTTCTACTGCTGTTAGTGTAGATGTATACGTATATTACTTTGGTTTAGTACCAACCACTTTGGAGTCCAAACACTCATTTTTATTAATTTTTCATCAATTAAATAAAAAAATGTCAATCTGGCAAAATTGCATATAGATTTTATCTATAATTGAAAGAGATGCAAAGCAGCAAAAGGTAAAAATTCCAGTTAAAGTCCAGAAATGTAATTCCTTAAGCAGCCATGCCTTGCTCGTAAGTCATAACCCTCACAAATTGTTCAAAACGATAAAGCAACAAGTGCAGCTCCAATCTTAGGGGCAGCCCCACCAAGCTTGTTCTAGGGACTTGATATTGGCTCTCTCACAACGAGGGTATTTCACTGGTAAAATCAATTTGAGCTTGCATTATCAATGCGAGTGTGCTGCATTCACAAAATTTTCTATTCAAGTCAGAATTTTTAACTTGACCTCAATGATGAGTTATCTTCTAGCAGCTCTAGAGTTCAAGCAGATCAAAGACGCAACAAGAAAACAGCGGGAACTCCTTTTACAGTATTGATATTTTTACACAGCGGCCATATCTTATTATCAGCAAGTAGACAAGTAGCAATAAATCAAACATTTGGACAACAGCTATAAATTTACCGTCTAAAGCTTCCCATATACCCACCAATTCAGACATTCATCTCCCATTCAATTAAGCTCAGTAAAAATAACTGACACAAAAAACAAGTAGGTTATGGTGAAAAGGAGGGAAAAGGATCACGAGACTGAGATACAAATCAAACCCAAAAACATCGTTCCTGTAAACCTACTCTAAATACCCCGTGAAATTACACGCTGACAAATGAAAATTTGCATCTGGGTTGCTGTCAGCTATGCCTTGCTGCACTATTAACATTCTTACTATTCAGCACCTAATAATTTATTTAGACTCCCACAGATTGATCAAGGCCCAATATTCTCAACCAAGATACACAGCTAAAGAGGATGCATATGAATTATAACCAATTCTTAAAGTCAGACAGATGGTACAACTTTTCATAATACCTGTGCATTGTACAATTTACAACAAGTCTGCGTATCAGGACAAGAATCATTGTGAACATACAAAATCAATACATTATGCATGAACCATGCAATGAAATTTTGAGGGTGACCTGATGAGTGATGTCCACAAAATGAGAGAGCTTCCACATTGCCCTAACTGGAAAACTGAAGCAATGTGTTGGGCCTGCAAAAGAAAAGTTTTTAAGAAATGGAAAACAGGAACGTGATGGTTACTTTGCAATATAAACCAGGACAGAGAACTTCAACGAAAGCAAAAAAGATAATAGCAAAAAGCAGAATTATTTGCATTACTGTTGCCAGTAGGTGAAAGGCAAAATACAGTTGGCATGTGAATAAAATATGATAATGGATATAATAAGAACTCAAGTCTGATTGATGTGATCCAAAGAGTACAAAGAAAGACAATGTTATGAATGACAATTTGACGGCAGTAATGATAAAATGGAAAAAAGAATCTTAATTTGACTGGTACAAATATATCGTCAAAGCAAGTCCGTAGACCATCTGATTACAAACCTTAGTTGAAGCATGAAATGTTTTAAGCTTCAGGAAATATCTGGACACATCATGCATAAAGGTCAAAACCAAAAGTAAACTCTATTCTCTCATCTTTGTGCTAGGTTCAAGAAATGAATCAAAATGTTCATGTGAGGCCATCACCAAAAGTCATAACCTGATTGAGCACCATTCGAACACGAAGCTGCATGAAGTGAAGCATCATAACAAGGTTTAGTAAACATTTAGGATAAACAAAAGAGAACACTGCATTTAGATTTGAATACAGAACCTTTACATCCATGCAGGGATCATTGACCATATTCCTAATTTGTGGTACTATACCAGCATTCCGAAGTTTAACAAGCCGATTAAATGCACCAGGACTCGAAGGAAACGTGAGGTTTACTATGGCCCAGACAGTAGCCATACGCAATCGGCCGTCATTACTCAGCAAGAACTTAATTATAAAAGACTGGTTTTCATTTTCCACCTGAGGAAGAAGTTTGTTCATCACTGCTTCCTTATGAAATTCATTTCCACTGGCCACATTGCCAAGCACATACATTCCCTACAAGAAAAAAATCAATCTGTCAAACTGTAAACAGTACACTACAAATGCCCATGACCCCAATCTCAATTGTTCAAGAGTTTCCCCAATAATGAACAAAGGCAATAGTCATGCACCATGTTAAATACACACTTTAGAATGCTACAAGCAAACATGCCCCAAAAATTGGGACCAAATCAAAACCAATATAAATCCATATGTAACAGAAATGTCTTGCTAGTATTGAAAAAAAATGTTCATATCAGCATTTCACTTAGAGCATGAATTTCCATGCCATGAAGCAATTTCCATGACCAAATTTCGAACAATCCAAGCCAAAGAAGACCTCTAACCTGTATGCCAATTTCAGCTTTTGAAGCAGTCACTAATTGCCTTCCAACAGCATCTAATATGATACCATTTTCAGCAAAAACACAGTCAAGACAGCTTATACATCCATCAACAAGATTTCGAACAAAACCTAGAGCTTGCTCCTGAACCAAAGGGTCGTGGTCTGCAGTTCAAATGTCAATAAAAATAAAGTTTACCTTTGAAAATTCAACATCACCACACTAGCCTAACAGTACTCTAAATATTACCGCATATGAGGCTGGCTAATAAAGATGCTGTGATCTCCATGAAAGCACTTTCTTTAAATCTATTATCTGCCAGAAACACCATGTTCTTCAAAGCCCATAACGCATTCAACCTGACAGTTGAATCCATTGATTTGGATAAATGGACAAGCTGTTTTACACCTCCACACTGTACAAAAGTTGATTTTCGTGTTGTAAAATCAACTACTATGTTGCTAATTGCACCCAGAGCTGAAACCTGAAAAACAGTACATTAAGGGAATCTACTGTATAATTTAAAATTTTCCAGCTACATTAATATTGCATAACTGAATACCAATTGAAAAATTATTATCCTAATTATACAAAATGAATTTCTGATATATGTTAACTGTAATCTCCATAAAATATCATTTTAAAGAGTAAATTTTGGTTGAAAGCTATAATACAACAATACGCTGCTGTGGTTCAACTAAAAACTAAATTTTTCATTAGGCATTTTAGAATGAGCTCTACTCCTTGTGATATAATGTTTAAATTTTTTTGGTTGATGCAGTTGCCTATTGCTCTTCGATTCAAGACTGATTTTATATATGACCATTGAAAGGATAAATAAATACATACCTGGACAGTCACTGACGGGTCATCTAAAAGCTGGACCAAGGGAATAACAACCATTTCACTCATAAAGTATCCTGCACACAAGTTCTGAATGGAATTTCCTCAGTGAAGGTATGGACATCTAAAATTCAAATCTTGAACATCACAAACTTTGTTGTCATATTTGCAAACCTTAATAGACCGAGTGACACTTTTTATACAAATACAAGCTGCAGTGCGTACATCAGCGCTCTCGTGATTGAATGCATCAGTCACTGATTTTAAAACCTGTATATTCATGAGACAATATTAGAAGTTGCAAGTTTGTAGGGTACTTAAACATAAGAAACTTTAGCGTCAATGCTTACGTAACCAGTAACCTGTAGTTTTTATAGTCATTTTTTCATAGTAAAAATGTATGCCTTCTAATAAAAACAGAACTTGACATGCTTTATGACATCAAGAAGAAGTTACACAGTCACTGTCTGCTATCATTCTATTTACATGTAGGCCTTTTTCCTTTTATAGCATAAGCAATTTTCGATATGCATACACTACAAAAATGCAAATAAATAAAATATAAAGGGAAAAATGCTCAAACATTAGCCAAAATAAGATGCTAGTTGCTTACAGGTCAAACTGCAATTCAACTAATATACACTGCAATCCGTAAAATAGACCGCATTAACTCAACTTAATTAATAATATCCAGCCCAGTTGATGTTGTCCATTCCTGTCCATTACATTTCCACCAATTTCATGTAATCCATTTTAATTTCATCGTTAAGTAAAATAACATTTGGCATTTAAAACACATTTGAATTATATTATATCAGATGATTTAAAACAAGTACAAGAAGATAAATATGCTAACAAAAAAATGAACCGCACAAAATAAAAAAATTCGATGAAATGCCAAACCTCCAATGACAGGAATCTAGATCGACATGTCTCCAACTTAGAGCATAGGTCAGCCAATGCCAGCAGTACACCTTGAAAACGCTTAGGATTTAGGTGACCATTCTGCAAGTGGTTTAAAAACTTGTCTAGAGCATTTGCCTCAAAAGCCAATTGTTGCAGATCCTCCTTGTCCATAATTAAACTAGCAAAAGCAAAGGGAGCTTCATCTCCAACTTGACCATGATCATCAAGAAGATCAAGTAAAAGATGTACCAGTTTTGTTTTAATGCCTATATCTTGCAAATAGCCAGGAGAAGAATTCCTTATGACTATCAGGCACATACAGGCAAGTAATCTTGTCCGGGGATACCTATCCTTAGTCAATTCAATTATAGAATTCAATGACCTTCCATTTTCTGGCCCTAAAGACTTTGATATAACATCAGAATTGTTCTTTAATACTGCAGCCAAAGACTCCAAACTAGCATCTCTCTGACTTAAAGAACCTTCAAGAAGAATAAGAAGCCTTTGTAGAACCCCGGCATCACATAGTGCTTTCTGCTCTGCACTTGTCTCACAAGAATGTGTAATAATACTTGCACCAAGACCAGTAACATTTTCATTCTCACTATCCAATAAAGAAAGGAGGAATTCCATCCTTTTCTCTTGAAGGAATTCATACTTGGGAGATAGTTTCGACTGATAAATCATCCTCAGGGAACGAGCACCAGCATCCACCACCTGAACATCAAACAAAACACAGCAATTCACTCTACCGGAACAAGATTCAATCAAAATAGATCCCTATATATGTACCATCTTGTTTGGTGCAAATCATGCGCAAGACAAGAATTGAGTAAACAGAATTCAATTGAATTCTAAACAAAGTGTCCAGAAGTAGGAATCATTTAGAAACAGAGCACTCCATAGCTCCATCTATAATGTATTGACTATTGAGCTTAGCTAACGGTTAAGCACATGAATTCAATTCAACTATACAAATCTCAAAAAAGAAAAGAGCAAAATAATACCTTCTCGTCAGGATAAGAGAGGAGCCGAATAAGTAGAGGACGCGAGCCGGCGTCGAGAACGGCTCGAACACCAGCGTCAAAGCCGCAAGCGAAGCTCCCGAGAGCCGCAGCGGATTGGACAATAATGTTATTATTGTAGTTACTATTTTTGTTGTTGTTGTTATTATTGTCAGCGATGATGACGATATCCGACGATAATTGAAAATCGGATTCTGCAATGGCGGCGGAGAGGATGGAGGAGATGACTGGAATAGTGCCGAGCTTTAGAAACGCTAACTTTTTGGTGCGATTACCTATGATCTGGTTTTTAACTTCTCTGAGAGCTTTAAGTTTGATGTCATGGTCAGGTGAGGCGAGTCGTGTAAGGAGGTCCATAGGACGGTGAGCGACGACGGTGGAGGCGGTTGGCATGGTAGCGGAGCTCCACGAAGGAGCCGATCTTCGGAGAGAAGAATGAGAATTGGAAGGAAGAGAACCAGGAAGTAATAATGTGCATTCTATTATTGAGATGGTAATACATAATAAATATTAAAACAAAAAACTTTTTTCTTATTTTTTAAAATTTTTATCTTTCTTTGTATAATTATTTCTTTTACCAAATACAATTTTTAAGGAGAGAGTAAAGAGATCAGTTACCGAATCTCTCCCTTTCATCGCCAAAATAACGCCAGCTACATTATTTAAAAAAAAAAGGTCATTATATGCATTGTGACGACACTGTATCATTAAAATATTACCGGCAGATGTAGGTAGAATCGGTTATTTTTTTTTATCATGAAAATTTATTTAAATGGTAGCCAAATGCTCTTCCTCTTTTCTCATTGTTACTCTCCAATCTCCGTCCTCAAGATGATTTTAGGAACACAACTTTAAACAAGAACATTCAGAAGATCACATTTACTCACAACATAGAAGATGCTCAAAAACAAACACTTCCCTTTCTCCTCCCATCTCCTCCGATGACAATAGCAGTAGCAGTAGTCGCCGCTATGGCGGAGGGTGAAATCACCCACATCTTCTCCCTCATCAAGACTCTCAAATCTTGCCTCCCCATCTGGCCTCCCTTGCTGTACTCCTTGGATGGGCAATGTCTATTGCTTTGTTTTCTACCTTGTTCAATCTCTTTCCTGAGCTTCTCAAGTCACCAATGGAAAGGGAAGCAACTGGTAACTCTTTTGTTGAGATAATAGAAACATGATAATTAAGAAGCTTTTATTGAGTGGTAATTAGGGTTAAGGATGCAAGCAACTGAAAGTGAATAATAGATTATTATGAATTGATTATTTTGTTACTGATTATTAGCGTCTACGAGTATTTAGTTTATCTTTGCAGATACTCTTGGGATCATCTTCTTTTGCATAAAGGAAAATTTTAGTTGAAGTGGGATGTGAATTCCATTCGAGAGGACAAGCCTGAAGAATTAGTCACGTGACTCTTACTGAGGCAAAGTTTTTTTTTTAAAAATCTAAAGTTGTCTAGTCACCTTTTCAAATGGTAGATTTTCATGATAGAACGTAAGGCGGATTCTCAATTGCTTATGGCTCACAAGTAGCCAGTGTCATTTACCTTTAACTTGGTGCTGTTTGAAACCTAAATAGACTACAACTCTTACTAATTTATTTCAGAGAAGACCTAATTTCTCCATGCCATTACAAAGGTACTCAGAAGTATGTCCATAGACTGTGCCTTGATAATTGCAGGTCAACTAAGGTGATTATTTGTTTTCAACGGCGTCTCTTTTTCTTGACTGGCATCATTCATATACCTGGATACTACCTCTTGAACTTTTATGGAGACTTTCATAAAATTATACTGGTCTATGAAGTATGAATAATGGATATAAATGTTTAACAACTTAAGGTTGTTTAACTATTTACAATGCTATATTAATATATTTTACTTCCATAATTTTTTTCAGGAGGGTTTTACTTTTGCTCATTGTACAGAGTGCAAGGCATCCTTCATATTGTAGGCCAATGCTCCACCTGACTGCTAGTGGCTGAGATTGAAATTTTAATTCCTTATTGCCAGGGACTATGCCTTCTTTTTTGTAGTTGTTTAATTGGTATGGTAATCAATTCATAATAGTTAATTAGTTTGATAAATTCAGTTGACCTTGTTCTAGTTATCTACAAACCTGACCAATTGAAATTGCTTTTCTAGATGGTTAAAATTCTTTCTAGTTCTAGCATGCATCACATTTGATTTCCTGAAATCAATGTTACTTCTAACAATGTTTCTATGATGATAATCCTTTTATCTTGATTGGTTTTATTAACGGTTGGTGATTGTATTTTCAATTTTTAGGTGTATTTAAAATTATAGACTTAGTGTTTGGTGGATTAAAAAGAAGGGTTGGTCTTTCATAATGGTATGGTTAATTTCTTTTGTTATTTTTTAGAATTTGGCAGACAAATTGGGTTTGGAGCGAGACAATCGATCAAATTTCAAGGTAGATTATGGTAGCTTCTTAACCAGTTTAGAAGGTGTCTTTGTAGCTGTTGATTATAGGCGTGCCAGTTTTTTGTTGTTTGGGCAATATTAGAGGATCGCTAAGCTGCCACCCAGGTTGATAAATATATGATGAGAGAAGAGGATGTTGCAATTAGCACTGACACCCAGGATGGTCTAGTCAAGAGATACCAAGATCTTACCAAGCAGAACCAAGATAGCAAACACACATTTATGACATAGGTGAAAACCCTTTTTTTTTCTCCTTGACACCATGCTTGAAGGAACTAAGAGCTTATTCATTTCATACTTGAATCAATCCTGGAATTAATTGTTGTTATGCGGATGATGTAAGACAGGAATCCATTTTTCAAAGTATAAAATCTACAACTATTAAGCTAATTGATGAGGGGAAAAGATTGAGCAGGAATAGGAAGTGGAGGGCATAAGGGGCTGGTACAGAAGAATAGAATACCGTTATGTTCTTTTTCCATCTTATAGTGTTGATAGCTTTGCCCAGCTTGTTTGAAAGTTAGCTTTTTTTTTTTGGAATGTTACTGAGGAATAATGTACAAATTTGTTTCTCTATAAAGGAAAATTTCTTTGTTTCTAAATTGTTTGTCTACTTTTAGCGGTAAGAATAATATGTTTGATAAAAAATATGTTAAGAACCGATGATTGTTAGAAATGTAACTAGATGGATTGCAATCAAATTGATTCTATTGTATTTTCCAAAAAAATAATAATAATAAGCCTTCAAAGCTAGGAATTATACGCAAAACTTTTAAAAAAAATTTTGTTTTGAAATCTCTGAATTGCATTCTTCCATAAAACAACTTCATTGATATAACACAAAAGTAAAAGTGTACTAACAATTTACACAACAAAAACAAAGGATCGGGTGACAAAAAGAAAAATTTATTAGCATTCCTAATCCACTATAAACCTTGAGTCAAAAGCATTCTCCAAGCTGCAAAAGGTAATAAAAATGCAAATAAAAATTTGCCAAAGAGACACTATTGGATGATTTGACATAATTAAACAATTAAAATGGTGCCACCTTATTGTATCACTTTTAGATATAATAATAATAAGAATAAGAATAATAATAATAATAGAGTGAATGCTCTCAAAATTAGCTAAAAAAAGTTTGGTTAAGTTCAGAAAACAAGTGTACCTTTAATGCTAAAATCAGTAGGTATGAATCTTGAGGTTTAGCATAAAAGGATGCTTGTGCTTACCATAATAGCCTCTAATTTTCTGTTGGAGGAAGGCATGCACTTAGGCTAAAGAGAAGCTTTGCCTCCTACAACAGTGTTAGAGGGAGGAGCTATAACATCTGATTGTGACCTAAAAATGTGATGATGATTATCTTGGCTCGTCGACGTTGTCGGTCCTTGACTTGGAACAACCACGGTCCACAGATGCAAAAATATGTAATGTAAGCAACAACATAGCATATTCACACATATATTTCTCATAATATTTAGTTGGTATTTCAAACAAAAATTAAGCAAAACACAAGAAGCGAAGAATCTAAGCAACATAAATAATTGAAGCTTACTAGCCTTCAGGTATGAAAAGCGCATCACCAGCATGAAAAATAACCTTCTGAAAGCAGATCGAGGAGCATTCTAATCTTGGATACAATGTGAAATCAGGGTTGCCAAGAGCAACAGAACTGTCATCCAGAAGCTTAGTTAAAAGAAAAGTCATTCTGCTCTAGGATAAAATTGCTAAATGTTACAAGTTTATTGTTTGGATATGAATTGTAGTGCATAATTCCAAGAAACAAAAATATTATACATGACCAATTTACTGGTTTTTAGTGTCGTCAAATGTCAACAGTCTAATTAATATCATCAAACAGTTAATAGGCATAAAGAAAAGAGAAATACATAACACAAAGATGGTTGTTCTAATATTCAACTATCAAAATACAAAAGAAGCAGCACATAAATTAATGGCAATCACCCAACTTAAAATCTTAAAAATAAACGAAAAGCAAGATAAAAATACAAACTGCCAACTACCCACTTGTAATTGGTGCCTGCAGGGTAAGAGCAGAATGCAAAGAAGCCTGAGTAGCACCACCACCATCACCATTTCAATCACCATTATTAGCAACAGTTGAAGCAGAAGAAACAAGAGTCCAATCAGCTGATTCAAAATTGCCAAATGAAAATCATAAATGTTAAATAATCACACTTGAAAATCGTAAATGTTAAATAATCACACTTAATTAATTAAATCCACAAATAATTACCTTGTTATTATTGGATGCTTGGAGCTGAACGATTCCTTGAAAGCTAGAAGACTTAATGGCACTGAGAAGTGTTTCGCTTCTCTCATTTCGATCAAAACCTTGGCTCTTCTTCTATAAATGAAGTAGAAGAGGATAAATTATTCAACTTATATGTTTAAATATAAAAATATTATTAAACGAGAGAATACGTGAGTTCAATCGTACTTTTTGATGAGAACAATGTGCTCTCTCTTTAACCTTTAGAAAAAAACATATTCTTTTAGGTTACAAGTTTTTAATCAACGGTTCTAAATAATCTCAAATAGATTCTATAAATTTAAAAGTTGTTATATTTAATGACACCATGTCATCATGACACCACATAATTTGCCTTTAAAAAGATTATTTTTTTAACTGAAAGATAAAGATAGAGTAATGATATTAAACTACTTAACTTAACATATTTAAAATTATGGAATTTTTTTTCAAAATGTATAGAAAAAAAAAATTTTAAAATATGAAATATGAAGAAATTTTTACAAAAATACAAAAAGACAGTAAAATTGTTTCAAAATACAGTCTTTTTTCCTTCTTCTTTTTTTTGCTCTTTTTTTTTACGGTAGATCTCATCAACCACGTCTAATCCAAATTTACAAATCTAGTGGATCGATTTAATAGTATCAACTATTTTTTCAAATTTTTTTTGAGTTAAATCTCATCACCATACTAAAAAAAAGTTCAAACCATATCTGCTGGTCGAGGAACAAAGTCTGCCTCATGACATAATATAAACAGGTCCACTTCTTTATTTTGTTATTTTTTTTTATCTTTTTATGGTTGTTTTTGTTGTTGTTTTTTCAATTTTTTTGATTTAGTTTTAGTTTTTTGAGATTTTTTATAGTGGTTTGTTATGGTTGTGTGGACACCCTTGGTTTGATCGGTCCGCAATGAAAGTCCAATGATGAGCAAGTCAAAATTTTGAATGTAAGAGGACCCGAATCTTCCTGTAAAATGAACTCGGAAGCCCGAAACCTTTGAACCAAGCCCAAAACACCAAACTTAAAGCCTAAAGGCCCAAAGAGAAGCAGGTAAGCCCAAGCCCATTAGCCCAAGCTTAGGCCAAGCCTTGTAAAGAGGCGATGCCCCTTCAACCTAGGCTCGAAGAGGCAACGTCTCTTCAGTAGCCAACCTAACTTTACAATAAATGCATTGTGGCCCCATACACCAAAAGTGGACTCACAGATCTCCAGCCTACAAATTTATGCTTGAAAAAATGACTTTTAAGGCAAAATGGGGTGGAAAAGATAAGAGGGAATGGTGAGAAATCATGAGGAGGATCCTAGTGGCACCATTTTTGGGGAATTAGGAAGAGAGAAAAGAGAGGCTTAAATAGAGGGCTTGAGGGTCTGAGAAAGAGAGGAGACACTAGAGAAGAGAGAACACAAAGAATATAGAGACAAAAAAAAAGGAAGACACCTTGAAAGAAGAAGAAAAAGAGAGTGAAAATGGGGCGAAAAAAAAGAGTTTGATAAAGGAAAGTTGATTTTCTTGAAGAAAAAGGAGTTCCTCTTGCATTCAAAGTAGCAAAATCCATAAACCAAGCTCTGAGGGCTCAATTAGGAGCATCAAACATGGTTCATTCAGTAAGAATTACTATTTTTTAAGCTTTTCAAGTCGTCGCTTTTCATAAAAACTCAAATTCTCGGTCTTGATTACATTTTTTGGGTTTTTAATGTGTTATATGGCAAATGAAAGCATGCTTATATGAGAAATTGATGTATTAGAAATAGATTTACGTGTAGCTTGCATGAAATTTGATTTACTTAGAATTCAAGTAACATGTAAATCGTAGTGTTCCTGGCTAAGAGGCGACGTCCCTTTAAAGAGGCGTCGCCCCTTAGCAAGGAGGCGATCGCCTCCTAAACAGGGATCCAAGAGGCGACGCCTCTTCCTAGGAGACGGTCGCCCCTTGACCAGAGTCCAGCATGATTCTGATTCGTCCTTAGTATCCTTTCAGTATATTTTTGGTATCCAATGCAAACATGCTGCCTAACATCTTTATTATTGCATGCGACTGTTATACCTTTTATATATGTTTGAGTAATTAATCCATGTCTAAATGAATACTCGTGTATATTTTATGCAAGTTTAATGAAAATTTCTTTTACAAATGAAATTTGTTTATTGTAAAATGAAACTAACCTTTATTTGTTGTAAGTTTCTTGGTATTTTTAATCACTAAATAGTTAATGTATCAATTAGTTCTTGAGAGGTTTTATTTGGATTCAGTATCATTGTAATTGAATAAGTTATTGTAATCCCTAATCCCTTCTTCGATTGTCTTGAATGGATGTTTGTAATATTTGTTCTTATTTGTAACAAATGCAAGGTAATAAAGCATGTAAAATGACTAATGTGTAAACTTGAATTAAATTGTAAAATTGGAAGCGTTTGCAATCCACCTGATAATAAGGAAATAATCAAATAATCAAAGGTAATAAAATACAAAACACACAGGTTGGGTGGGCATTCCAAAGCCTATACCCAGTTTCTAAATCCGATCTCTGAAGACGATTTTTGGGTATCCAGTTGTTGTAAAGTGTGTTCCGACTTTTATCTAGGTGGCGACTCCATCTCTAATATGGGTCCTAAGCCTATCTTGTATTTCTTAGCAGGCCCTGAGCTTGCACAATGATGTGGTTGCAACACTTGGGCGCGCACTAAACCCCGCCGCCTACAGGTTGTTTTTGTTATTTCGTCAATTTTTTTTGTTGGTTCATTTTCAGTTTTTTTGAGCTTTTTTTACTAAAAAGACCAAAAAATAATAAAATAAAAATCGCAGAAACAACAATTGGTGGCATGGTAAGCAACAAGCTACCTTAAGCATAGGTAAAATCCCTATAAAAAAAAGGTTGGAATGGTGGGGAAGGAGGCCTCCCATATTTTAATGAAAAGAAGGAATCATTGTTTCACAATCGTTCCTCTACAACTACCTTTCGTCCAAGGGACATCGTCAGAGAATAATGTTAACAACAGAGTGAGAACCTTCTGTTGTTACGCCCATTAAGTGTTGGTTCTTCCATATTTAGATATGGAGATAGATCCAGAGATAGAGATCTATATCTTTTTATCGATAGATGGATATATTGATAAAAAATTGATAGTGATTGGTTTCCAGATCTTTGAACAGGAGAGATCCCTAAATATTAATTTCAAAAAGAGATGAATAAATAGAAATAGATAGGGGCCAATCAGGAACTAAAAATAACCGCCAAAATAACAAAAAAAAACAACCACTACAATTGAAGTAACAAAAAATAAAAAACAATGCCAAAACAACCAAAAAAACATTGTACAAATGAGAAAATTAAAAAAAAGTAAA
>CATIWM010477200.1:0-50428 GCA_949671775.1 Mallotus repandus
TATTAAAAATTAGCAATTATATTTCACTTAATATTTGATTCTTAAACAAGTTAAAAACATAATTATTAGTTGGATAAACATTCAATCCTCGTGGGATCGACTTATACTTATTCTATATTACTTGACGAACTCGTATGCTTGCGAGAACCAATCACTCCATAAAACTTCTCCGCCGGACATACTAAAGCTTCTCATCTTAAATACAAGGCTCTATGGTATGTTCATCGATTTATCACTTATTCCATTAATGGAAGAGCCCTTAGCAATGAGACAATTTCCCTTGATGATCTTTTCATTCTTCATTGTCTTATTAATAATGAGCCTATTCAATTAGGAAGATTTTTGCAATGAAGATTATGGCTCATAAGTGACTCCTTAGTTGGTGCTATTTGTGTTGGAAGCGTTGTCTCAAAATTAGTAGAATTCTTTGGAGTTGAACGTGGTCCTTTGTAATCCACTGCCCCCTCTTTTCTTGATGATAACTTTATCAAAAATTCCAAACAATTTACCTCTAGTAATGATATTTGGGTTTGGAAGATCTTGGAGCTAGTGAGCACTTAGATGCTCTTTTACAAGATATTGATGATTATGAAGGTGAAGGTCAAGAAGAAGGGTAAGAGACTCAAGCTTTGGGAGATGAACCTCAATGGGTTGGGCAACTCTTTGATAGAATGAGCTTGATGGAAAGAAATTTCAATGAACGCTTAAATCAAGTGGATGCTAACATCGCTTATCTTCAACATGATGTCCACTATCTTTATGAGCAACAAGGCTACTCTTGCTCATACGCGCCTTTCACCCATCCTCCTCCACCTCCTCCTCAAGACTAGTTATCTTTTTATGTTTTTTTTTCTTTGTTTGCTAGTCAGTTTATGTTTGGTTGCGTTTCAGTTTATTTTCGATTTCTAAAACTGTGAGCTGTTAGTTTATGGTTTAATTTATTTTATGTTTGATTTATGTTTTGTTGCCTTTTGGTTTATAAGCCAAGGGTTATATGTTTGTATCTTGTTTACAAGTGATATTTCAAATATCATTGTAATCCTATCTTTTTCATTAGTGCAATTTTATTTTTCATAAATCAAGCTTATTTTCTTTATTTCTTTTTAATTTTAACAAAGGAGGAGAAAAATTTGAGTTTACTTGTTTACTTATGATTATTATTTATTTCCTTGATTATTTATTTCATGCATTGTAAGTGTGACTAGTTTATTATTATTTAACGATCATGTTATCATGTTTTAATATTTATGATGCTAACCCTTGATTTGCTTACTTAATTTTTTAAAATTATTTTTACAAAGGGGAAGAAATAATTTTTTTTTAAAAAAGGGGTTGAACTTTCATGTTTTCATTGTTTTAGTTATTGATCTTTAAAATGCTATATGTACCATTTTTGTGATGCATTATCTTAGTAAAATTTGTCTTCTACCATGTTTATGTTTCTTAAATATTTTTTCAAGTATTTAATATTATTATTTTTTTAACAAAAGGACATAAATTTTAAAATTTATATTTCTTATCATGCTAAACAGGGGGAGAAATAAAGATATATTTTTTTTCATTAATTTTTATTCATTTGAATTTCTTACTCCTTATAGTTATTATTTTTATATGCATAAATTTAGGGGGAGTAAAATTCATATAATGGAATTTAAATTATCACACACTTCACTTTATATTTTTTTATCTCAAACTCAAAATAAGTTTGTTAAAATAAAAAAGGGGGAGATTGTTGACCTTAGCAATGATCAATCTTGATTTTGATCTTAAAAAACTTAATTTTGAGCATCTAATGTGTTTGTTTCAAGTGTGTATAAGTTAGGTTCAAGGATGTAATCAATAGGCCTTGATTTGAAGTCTAAACAAGGTTATTTGAAGGTTAAATTGTCAATCCCGAGCTTTATCCTGACCGGAACATCACCCGGGACCATATGCACTCATTTGGGACCTAAATGAGCAAATTGAAATTTTGAACAGTACCCATCCCGATCCTGGTCCCAACTGGGACCGTGCCCTTGATGAGGCAATCATGACCAGGATTGTGCCCCTGATGAGGAAGTCACGACCGGGACCGTGCCCTTGATCGCGCCCATGATTAGAACCAACTTCAACAATTTTTCAAGAAATTGGACAGTACTGATCCTGATCTCTATCTCGACCAGGATGCCGCTCCTGACCAATCAAAATTTCAAATACAACAACTATTAACGGCTACTAAGTGCTCGTCCTGACTAGGACTGATGAAATCCTGACCGAAACTAGAGAATTTACAGCAAAAAAGTCGAAATAATATTCAAATGAACTTTGAATTTGTTGGAAACAAAATTATTATTTCTAACAGCTATAATTGAATTGCTCAAGTATAAATATGACCTTTGAAGATCATTTAGAGGTTAAAGAAACTTAATTATCCATTATTTACTTCAAAAGCATTCAATTAAGCTCTCATTTTTTATTTAAACTCATTTTATATATGTATAACTCTTAAGAGAGTTGGTGAGTGATTAGAATAGAAATTCTTATTCTTCTATTTTTTGGGATTTGGAAAATGGGAAGTGAGGATCTATTCTAAAACATTTGGTTTAAGTGTTTAGCCATTAAAACACTTGAAAATTCGGTTTTAGTGTAAGCCTTGAAAACACGTGTGTAAGGTTTGGGTTGAGCCTAAAACTCAAGTTGTAAGAATCAATCTAAGAGAATAGATTCTGCTGATTCAAAATCCTAACTTGGGGATAAGTTAGGTGGAGACATAGGATTGTTGAGAATCTGAACTCCTTAAATTCTTGTGTTGATCATTCTTCCTTCCCAACATTTTTCTAATTCTTGCTTATTTGTTTTTAAAGTTTGATTTTTATTTGATGGCCCTATTCACCCCACCTCTAGGGCATTTTCAACAACAATCAAAACATCACCGTTTTCAATAATGGCAAAATTGAATTTTTTTTTTAAATTGAAGGGATTTCATTGTAGATAAACAGTAAAATTTTTGTCCTCCTTTATAGTATACAAGGAAGTTCAACCACGCTTTGCTGTGGGGAATGCTAAACTATTCAAATATTGAGAATAAAATGAGAAGAATAATATAATAAAAAAGTTAAACTTAATAGATTAAGTATGGAATGTTACATCGATATTTATTCTTTAGAAGTTTTAAAAAGCACAAAAATACAAACAATTTATAGTAAAAAATAAAGTTTATTTATTCTGCTAAACTAATAAGCAGAAACCACATTACTGCTCATCCTTGCTGGAATCAACAATCCTAAAAATATATACATAAAAATTATTAGTTATTTTTTTAAACAAAAATATTTAAAAGATTATATAATGAACAAACCTTGTGCATGATTTTTTGATTGGCGATTCATTTGGAAATAAATCTACCTGCAACTAACTAATTGCTATCGAAGTAACTGGTACCTCAATAACTTACGACTCTCCTGATGAATCAACGATATGACCTCCATGACTACTCGAAAAATCAAGTGATCTTTTTGATGATCCAATTGATGTAGAAGAAACGAGTTTGTGAAGTAGAGCAGTACTTCTGGAGTCATTTTTATTTTTTCTTATTTTATCTGAACACTGATACAATCATCGTAGAATATATGCACAACCTTAAAAAAGAGGTCATATGGATCTTTTATTTAGCTGCTAATGACAACTTGAAAAATTATATGAAGTCCATAAATATGGGTCATCAAAGGTGGAACCGACATACGATCTTTGTAGCTATTTACTAATGTGGTGGCAGGCAATCCGATCATATCAACAGCTAATCGACCAAAAATCAAAACAGACGATGTTCCAGTTGCATCTTCATCGGTGGTATTTAACTTATACCTAATTTTGTTTATTCAAAAAAATGACATAAAAAAAAGAAATAAGTTTTTTTAAAAGTTAATATAAAATTAATACTTTTAAAAAATTATTACCAGTGTATAGGAGGGTCGTGAAGTACTCTGCAGTTATTGCACCATACTTGTTCGTTATAACTTTGAACACTGCTTCTACATTGTGGACATGCTTTATACCACCAACCATTTGTAGCGTCAATGCTTTTGATTGATGCTTTGTATGTGAATTTAATTTCTTAAAAAATAACACGTTAGTCAAGTTCAATTGGTACGTAATATTTATAAGTAAATAACATATTTTTAAAAAAATGTTGTTAACCTTGTCAGAGTTAATATCAAGAGATAAAAGTTGAGCAATTGTGCGACGATTTGTTTCCTTGTCTGCATTAATATTCTTAGAAGAACGAATTACAACATCAAGTTTCGATATCTTTTTCAAAAGGCTGATGGAGACTGTAAAAAACAGAATTTAGAATTTAAAAAATTAAGAACATATTTTTTGTTAAACTGTATAATCATAACGAAACGATTCACCTGTCTTTCATGGAAATAATTTCAGGAATGTCAAGATTTATTAAAAACCTTGTCATTGACGTGCTATTGACAAAAATTTCATTTGTGAAGGTGTGAAAAAATTATATTTTAGAATTTAAATTAACATAATGTACTTTAAAAAAATTGTAGATAAGAAAATACCGTAAAATTTTTTCACCGTCATTGAGAGAAACGCAACAATAACTGGGCTATGCTCATCTATATAAAAAATTTCATCATCCGGAAACATTTCTGTAGCCTTATCCTATAGTGTTATGTCCAATTTATCATTCCTGCATATGATATTTGAAAAGAAATTGATATAAGACATTTTACTTAATTAAGTATGCATACTCAACATTTTTTATTTCGATCCTTTTTTTCATGGCAATTCGACCAGCAATGTAAATCTCCTCAGATTTTTCAATCGATGTAATCTTTCCAAATATATCTATACACAGAAATGTAATGCTCATTTTTTTTAAAGCTAATGTATAAGAGATGAGAAAAAATTATTATCTTATTAACTAAATTATCCAATATGGTTTAGCAGTACAATCATGTATACCTATTAGAAAAGTCTTATCGCTAACCCTAAAATGGACATCTTCAAATCCAACAAACTCAAACCTGACAAAACATATTTGATCATCTTCACTGTCTATGACACGGAGAAAGGTTGTGCGAAGTAGTTTCATGCGATATAGATGACTACTAACTTTATAGCTTGACTGTGCAGGTATAATTATGAAGCTAGACATATGATACATCTTTCCTTCATCCAGCATCTATTTGAAATGTTCAATAAGGTGTCTTGGTATTGTTCCTTGCATAGTATTTGCCTAAAAAAATGATTTTTTATTATAACAAATCTATTATCAAAACAATATGTAAAGAAAATAACTGTAATACCTCCTCATCGAGCCTCAAAAATTCCAAACTATATATCTCGTCGGAATTGCTTACATTTGTAAACTCCCAAATGTGAGCTATACGCACTTTAATACAAATATTTTTTTGATGTATTATTAATATTAAACAGCATGTTTAAGACATGATGATGAGCTGGTTGTGGATAAAAGAAACAAATTCAACAGATCGATAAAAAATATATATTAAAAAATTAAAGCATGCTTTGAGGTGTGGGAAAAATAAATAGTAAAATATATATAGCACATAATGAAAAAAGCGAAAAAATATGCACGATATAACTATATCTTAAAAATGAGTAACGACATCATCAAAAATCTCGTGATATACAATATTTCTAGTATGCTCAGTACATTCATTATTTTCATGCATGTTTTGTTTATTTATCAAAATTCTAATTCCATTATACGAAGTGACTTTAGAAAGTGCAACATATAATTGACCGTGTGTGAAAACGTGATTATGCAAATATAAACTGACTCGTTTAAGTGTCTGGCCTTGACTTTTATTTATTGTCATGCAATAACAGACTTTGATTGGGAATTGTCATCTTTTCAATATAAATGGTCATTTGCTATCATTATATGTTAAAAACTATTCGAGGTATAATAACTTTTGTACCACAGTAAGAACCTTTTAAAATAATTGCTTCAATGATTTTAACTCGTAATTTAATTATCATTAATCGAGTACCATTACAAAAATTGATACCTAGATTTATATTACGTAGAAGCATAATTGAAATATTTTTTAAGCTGCAATTCATGGTCAAGAAATCCATTAAAATTAAGCGAATTTAAAAATTCAATTGGATAAAGAATGTCTAATTCATCACCGCCAGAAGATGTTTTGTAGATCGAATCTAAGCAATAGTAAATTTTTTCATCTTTGCATATTAAATCTAACATTTCTTTATTTATGATATCAACAATGTTATTTATGAGAGTGACAATCGTTCTAACCTTTGTATATGAATGATCATAATATTTACTTTTAAAGTCAGGATACGTTTCATTAATTATCGATTCAGTTGGATTATCTGAGTTTTCTATAATTAAATTATCAGGTATTCTAATAAAGCTTGCTTCATCATCATCTGCTATAATGTTAAAATTTTTGGTCGTTCCATCACCAATAGATAAAAGCCATTGTGAAAATTTTGAAAGTTTGACGACTTCGAAAGGAGACATATTTGATGACGTTAAACGCATATTAATGGTCAATTTATAAACTCTAAACGATTTTCATAAATGTGAACGTGTAATTGAAGCGTTAATAATGTCTTCTTTATTATTTCCTAAGACAACTGGAAGAATTTATCGAAAATAGCCGTTGAATAAAACAGTTTTCCCACACCAAAAGGTTTCATTTCCCTATCATCTTCGGGAATTGACAGTATATCTTTTAAAGTTCTATCAACTGCTTCAAAACAATAGTTGTGTGTCATTGATGCTTCATCCCAAAATTATCAATTTTGTTTCTTCAATTAATCAAGCTAATTGTGTTCCTTTTTTAATCTGACATGTTGAATGCTCGTCAATATTTAAAGGTATTTTAAATCTAGAATGGGTTGTTTGACCATCGGATAATAATAAAGCTGCAATACCTGATAAAGCGACAACTAAAACAACCATACCATTACTTCTTAAAAATGTTATGATAGTTTCGTATAAATATGTTTTCCCTGTACAGCCATAGCCATAAACAAAAAATTGACCTCCGGTTCCATAAATTACAGCATCAATAACGTCGTCATAAATCTTACGTTGTTCGTTGTTTAAAGAATGTAAAAGGCTAACATGTTTTTCTCGGATCTCAACTACATTAGAAATAAGTTTTTTGAGAAGCAATCTATTGTTAACATCACAAATACTTGGATAATTTGGTTGGGGTAAATCAAAATTCAAAAGCGATGAATTGTTATGGTTAAAATTCTTCTCTAATTCTAACAAAACTCTATTTTTTAAATAATTTTATGACAGTGATTCGATAGAAATACTCAACGTGGTTCTTAATTCATGTTTAATATCATCTGCAAAATGATGCAAAAATGCATCAAAAAGTTTGCGTAGGTCGTTGACTTCACAAAAAATTATCAAAACCATAAATAAATTAAACAATTGAAAAGATGTAGCGTGAAAAATAGATTCTTCTGAAGCATATATCCACTCATTGTCATTTCCTAATAAACCATAAGCATCACACGCAGACTAAAATGTCGGATGTAAAATTCCCGAAATAATTTTGATATCATTATATGTTTTTGGTCCTTTAACAATATTAAGTAACATTCTCAAGTAATATAATTCACCAGAATAAGTAATTCTACCAATGCAATAACCTTTTTTATGTCATGTCCATTCTTTCTCATGGCTATGCCAAACCCATTTTGTTGAAAATTATGAATATGTTAGACATCTTGCATCTTCATACATACAATTTGTTCTCATCCATTCAGTGAACATAGTGCGAGTAAAATCAGAATTTTTTGCAATGTATGATAAGTTATCGGATGGTTGAAAAAGTATATGGTTCATATTTTCAAGATGTATAATTAATTTTTCGACAACTGGTTCTCTATGGTGTATAGGAAATTCAAATAAATGCCAAGCGGCCTCACACAGAGAAATATAATGACAATCCAAATATGTTTTAATTTCATCAACAACACGTTCAGAACAATTTCCTGAATCAAGAATTGTACCGCCATAATTGTGAATAACTGCATGTATTCGATCAGTGCCTTTGCTAACATATTTAAATAAATATTTAACCATTGTCATTCGACAACAATATTTAACACATATATAGGCATTATACTTTAAAAGTAATTCAATATTATGAGGAACAATGAATCGATTATCAATTTTTTCACCGTTTCTAACAACGAATCTACCATTATTACGCCGTCTATAGATTGCAAAACCATTGGCATCGATAGATGTTTCATTCTAATATTTTTTTGGAAAAAATTTTGAACACTTTTTATCTTTCATACATGCAGACTAAGGATTAAAGTCGCTACATGGTCTGTGAATCATAAATTTAGAAACTAAGTTATATGCTTCGGGCTTGGTTTCAATGAATGGAAGTTCTACAGATATTATTAAATCAATGTATGAAGGTGTTCTTGGTTTAAATTCATTATTTAGCCAAACTAAACAATAAACATGCGGCAAACCTCTTTTTTGAAATTCAATAGTATAAATCAAGGGGGAAAGTATGGAAAACCAACTTGTGGTTTCACAGTTTTAGGTTTTTAAGTACGTGATTTTTTTTGTGACACTTTTAAGTATGTGTTTTAGCCATTACACACTTTTCAGTATATTCATCTAACACCGTTGACTTCATCCTATGTGGTGCTGATATGGACATGATGGTGTTGACGTAGACATGATGTGGCGATGAAGTGGCACTTACGTGGACATTATGGCAATGACACGTAAGTGCCACGTATACAAAGTTAATAGTGTTAGACGCATATACTTGAAAGTGTATAACGACTAAAACACGTACTTTAAAGTGTCACAAAAAAAAAACCACGTACTTAAAAATCTAAAACCATGAAACCACATGGTGGTTTTCCGTACTTTTCCCTAAATCAAGGCAATTGTTTCTCCAAAATGTTTTTTTTTTCAAATCATCTATTAGGTGTATTAGTCTGACTCTGAAAACTCGACTAATAATATCAGGTCTATCATCAAGTCTTTGTCCACTAATGTAATCTAGCGTTAGTTGTATTTTAGGCCATAGGGGGTTACACGTGAATGTTATAAACAAATCAAGATGACCATATAATTTACATATAGTCATTGCATCGTGATAATGCTCAATCGTATATCTCGGGCTGCCTATAAAGTTGAAGGCAATATAATCGCAATTTTTTTGACGTCGCTAGAATTTCTAATGCCTTGGTGAATAACATTTTTTATGCCAATGTATACCTCAGAACGAAGTTCTTTTTTATTACGTCTAATAAAATCCAAACGTTCTTCTTCAATATATGAAAATGCATCAATAATAAATTACTGGAATAAACGGCTGCCATGGAATAATGTAGTTTCTTCATATAATCGTTGTTGAACTCCATACGCGTAATATTCTCTCATGGTAACATATTTTCTTGAAATGCGAGATAAAAAATTTGCATTTATATATTTAATGTCTATCATTGTTATGATGCAAAATATCATAATTCTTTAGTATAGTTATGCTTTATTTTTCCTTAGTTTTTATTTATGTTTGTTTAATTATTGCATTATTATCTTCATCTTTGTTGTTCTTACTTTAATTTTGTGTTTTGTAGGTTTTTGTAGGCTTAATTCATGCATGAAAGTACATTTGGATGCTTTGGAATGAAGAGAGATTCGAGGAAAACTAAAATGAGAATAAGGAGAACTATCACAACTTGTCACCAAGGAGTTGAATCGTGACAACAGAGAAGTCTGCCGACTCGGCGTAGTGGTGCCGAGTCGTAACAGAAGCAAGTGGTGCCGACTCAAGCCTGAGTCAGCACAGTGGTGCTGAGTCATCCTTCACACCCCTTCATTGCACATTTTCATATTTATATCCAATTGAAAGGAGTACGAATGGGGATGATGAGAAGCCTATAAATACATGAACTTGACTTTTTTTTTAGTATGAAAAATACTTGGTTTTTGTTTAGAAATAATTAGTATTATTGTTAGTTTTATTTTTGAAAAGAAGTTGAAGTGTTAAGTGATTCAAGGATATAGCCAAAATTTCAAGAAAGATATCAAGAGGATCATTCAAAATCAAGTAACTTCCTGGAGAGCATTGAAGAGTTTATCAACACAATTTTTTTCTCCTTTCTCTATTTATTTGCTTGGTGTTTAAAATACTTCCTTGTTATTATTTGACTTTAAATACTATGTATTTTGGCTAAGTCCTTGTTTATTAGAATTGCAAGGATGAATTAATCTTTGAACTACAATTTTTATCTTTTATAATGCATGAATGATTTAAATTCAATTGAGTTTTAGAATGTGTTATGTATATTTGATCGCCATATATAATTTGTTAATCAAATGTTTACAATAAGAATTGAAACATTTTGGTGGAAAAGCAATTGAATTTACTTAAAGGATAGGAAAGTACTTGGAGATAAGAAATCCACTTTAAGGGGTTTAAGAATTGGCATGGAACTTAATAATTTTTATTTATCTCTGCAATGTCATGAGAGTGCTTGTAGACTTTAAATGAAAATACCCTGAATTGACAATGAGAATTGCTTTTAAGGATTGTTGGTCATATTCTCCAATCATTACGTGTGTTTATGTGTTTGTTAACTTTTATAGTTCCTGATCAATTATGAATTGTAATTCTAATATACATTGCCTGAATTTGTTATAGTATATTTAGTTTAACGAGAGAAATTTGTAATTCTTAGTAATTTTAGGATAGATAGAATTTTTCAATATATTCTTTTATATTATTTGTCTATCCATCTAAGTATTTACTCGATTAATATAAAATTGCTCCAAGATTCCCTAGTGTTCGACACCCTACTTGCTCTATACTTAGTCTTGGAGACTAGGGTATTAAATTTGTCCCACGTATCATGTATCCATCTTCTCCGCAAGGAAATAAAATGGGATATTACATAGACATTAGACATGGATGTAGGATACTAACACGTTTTTATTGATTAGTTTTATGTTCAACAATAATATCCCATTTTTTATTGTATAAACCATAATCACCAACAATGAGACCAACAATTTTTGAAGATGAGGGAATTGAATATTGAAAACTATCGTTAGCTAGTTTATCCAACAACTTCAATCTAACAGGAAGTAAATCATTCTCTTTAAATCTTTCTCTAGCCATTCTAAATTCTATCGCTAATTATATACATACACATAAATATTTATAATTATATTCTCATAATAATTATTAAAGTTTATTAAAATACTCATTCAACAATAATTTCATAAAAATAATAATTAACACTTTAAAAATTCATACTTTAAATTTTAATAAGTAAAATATGTGTCATTACAGGATTATTTTATAAAAAATTGTTATTATAATAAAAATTTTATTTCTTAAAATATCATTTTCAAAATGGCTAATTGTTGAGAAATACTTATATGAATTTAATATTTTACAAAAATAAAATTACTTTTTTAAAAGTAAAATAAATATTAATTAATATCTTTACTAGTTATATTCCATGATTAAATTAAAAAATGTAAAAAAAAAACCTTTAATTTCATAATTGATTGAAAGTAAAAAATATACATTAATTTTAAAATTCATCACTTAGCGACAAAATTCAGAATCCCATCATAAAATTAGCGAGGCTAGAAGGAAGAACAGGAACTTATGGGATTAAGGAAGGTAACCTGAGGGTAGTAGGTTACAAAAATTCGGTTTATAGCCGGAAAGTGAATTATGTCGCTAAGTTGGCGACAAATTTCCATTTTTGTTGCAAACTTAGTGACAACATTTCCAATTCTAAAGGACTTTCCATTTCTGTATCAAAAAAAAAAATATATATATATATATAGTAATAGAGGTTTTGTATCATTAAAACTGAGAAAAAATATCGGATTTAAATCCCTTATGCTTTTAAAAAAATTTTAAGCACTAGACTGAAATTTACAGATTTCATCAAAGAGAAATTAGAACTTAAAATTTTCATTTCTAATATTATAAATATATTAAAAATTAATGAAATTTAATTAATTGATTATCATTTTTGGTTTGGAACATTAATAATGATCTAAAAGGATGATTTTATTTAATTATAAATGTAAATTTATACAAAAATATAAAAAAATAAAATAAAATTCCTTTTCACCCCCCAAAAATTAAAAAAAAAAGAAGTGTACGGTGGACAAAACTAAAACTTGAACCTTTTGCAGGTCCCACTCATGGGATTTGCGTTGCCTTGACTTCCTTCCCATGTCAAAAACCGTAATGCATAAAACACGACGTCGTTTCTAAGAAGTTCAGTACGGCACGCTTCATCACCGCGCGTGGTGTAGTACCTCCAGATAATCCCAAATAATTTATTCACTTTTATAATTATTTAAAAACATATATATTTCAACTCAAGGCATTTCTTAGAAGATATAAAACGTAGCGTTTTAATCTTCTTCTCGTCTCTCCGTCTCCGGTTTTTGTATACACACACTTCTCTCCAATCGCTCCCTGTAGAAACAAAAAACAAAGAATCCACAGTTATATACGCAGACAGAGAGAGAGAGAGAGAGAGAGAGAGAGGGCTCTCTTCAATACAATCTATATAAAATTTAAAAAAAATCTCTTATCGCGCGTATTTCGCACTCGCTAATCTCTAATTTCATCAAATTAATTATTTATTCCACCTCCTCGATCCTCCATTCTTCACTGGCACATCTCAATCCAGCACCAATTCGTCACCGTTTTGGTCTCCATTGAAGGTACCTCTGTAGAACCTCTTATCGTGTTTTATTCTGACCTTGTAAATTGCTTCATCTAATCCTTTTTATTGATGAAATGAGTAGATAGATAGGGCTTTTTGCATGAGTTGAATTGGACTAGATTGCTTGATAAGGTTCGTTTTGTTGTTCTTTATGTTTTGATTTTTAAATGAGAAATAGATTGTAACATTGTAATTTGGAGTGTGAGAAATTGAATTAGGGTTTTGTTTTGATTCTGTGATGCAGAGTATGCATTTGGATTTTTGCTGGTCAGGCTTTTTAAAGTATAGAAGAGGATTGGTGCTGGTGGTGGTTTCTCAGGATTGTCATTCATTATAAAGAAAAGGTTACATTATTGTTTATGCTTAATTTGTTACGTTATTTTCTTTTAAATAGCTGTCTCAGTCAGTTAGATTTTCCATTTTGGAGCTGTGATTTTAGAGTCAATTGTTGTTTCATTGGTAGACAAGTACAAGTGCTTGTCATCTGCTTAGAACCTTAATAATTTTCGTTTTCCATTGTGGGGTCAGAGGGACTGGAGACGTCTATTGTGTTATTCTTGTGATTTTTAGCATTTTTTTTTATCCCCGTGTGTTTCAACTTAAGTTCCCAAAATCATTGGAGGGGGAATGAAGATGGGATTGTGAATTTGTCTTTACTCTGCATTTGACATTCTCAGTTTCCAACAAGGAGTTATTTGGAAGGTCTTGTCTTGCTACTATAAAATAACTTGGGGATAGGATAGGAGCTTTGGGACCGAAACTACAATAAACTGGATTTTCTTTATGGTTAATGGAGTTCCACGCAGGATGAGTTTTTTTTTTATTTTTTTTTGTGTGTTTGTCTGCTGAACAGCAAGATGGAGCAGTTCATGTCATTTTCAGTATTTCAATTCCGATACATCATTACATCCACCAGTTGGAAGTTTCGGCATCTTGTGAGCTCATGTTTGTGCATGTTGTGGAGGTGGATTTAGGTGAATGATCATACCATGACAATTCAGTGGACTTTAATTCTTAATAGTTGATTACTCCATTCGGTTACTTGGGGATTTTTTCTCTTTTGAGAGTTTCCTATTTCTCAAGGAGTTTTCTTTCCCAGTTAAGTGATCTAGCTAGTCTAAACTGTGATATTGTGGGGCCTCCTTTTAAACTGGTCAGCATCTTTTGACTCTTAAGATGGCATTATTGAATTAAAAGCTTGATGGTCTTTTTAATTGGTGAGCTGTTGCTCATCATAGAATGGCTAGGTGGATTATTTTTGTCATCTTTTTAACAGGTCAGGAAGTTTTCTTTGAGACCACTATGATCTCCTAGTTGCATACCTTATGACCTGATCAATGAAAGTGTCTTGGTTCACCTCTTTCGTATTTCAGATAGCATGTGCTGGATGATTTTATGTATTCTTTTATTTTATTCCCATCTAAAATTTTTTTGAGTTAATTATTGTATGTTGAATTTTGATGATGTCTATTACAGAAATATGGCTCTTCGGAAGTACATTCCTTCAGGTGATGCACCTTATCTTGGGATGAAGCCTTTGAATTTTTCTAATAAGGTGCATGAGAATGTTCAACACGCAGATCCAGAGACAAGAGTGCCGCCTGATGTGGATGTTGACCTTAGAGAAGTTTACTTCTTAATTATGCATTTCCTTTCGGCTGGGCCATGTCAAAGGACCTGTGGACAGTTTTGGAATGAACTTCTTGAACACCAACTTTTGCCTAGGAGATATCATGCTTGGTATTCAAGGAGTGGGACACGTAGTGGGGATGAAAATGATGATGGTGTATCATTCCCATTAAGTTACAATAAATTGGTGGAGAGGTATGGAATGTGCTTATCACCTTCAGTTCTTTCTGTCCTTTAGAAAACATGCACTAGTGCTTGTATACATGGGTAAAGGACACATTTTACATTGTTCATTCCAAACGATATGAAATCCTAACTCCTAAGGCAATAGTATCACGTTCTTATCAACTTTTATATGAATTGATATGTTTTATGGTTTATGTTGATGAATTGCAATTGCTTAATTACAGGACTCTAGCTTATATGAATACAGAATGTTTCTTCTCTAAAGTTGAAATTGACCTCTTGAATCAATAATCTGCTATATTTTTCTTCTCTCCTAATAAGTTTGACATTTTCCTGCTTCTATTGCATCTTTTAGATATCCTCATGTGGAGAAAGATCACTTGGTGAAGCTTTTGAAGCAGTTATTACTTAATACAGATGCTGCATCACAAGGCTTAATTGATGAAAATGTAGAGTCTTCATCACAAGGCCTAGCGGGTGTAAAGATTCTAAATGCTGCTCATGTTCCTACACTTTTGGGTACAGACGCGTTTTCGCTTTTGAGTGGTAGGTTATGTTTATTTATGCTTTTGATATCAAGCACAGTTTTGCTACCCATTAATGTACGCATGTGATATCACATTCATGTGAGGCCCTACTTCTGCCATGAGATAGCTTCTATTAATGTGTGCGTAATAGAGTTGTCACTGTCCTTGTTTTCTTTCTTTTTGGAATTAGATGAAGGTAAATTTTTGCATTTATGTAGTTTAACTGTGGCATCATCATTTTCTTCAGTTGATAGAGACAAGGGGGAAGATCAAGTCAAGCATCCTCCTTCTCATATGCAGTGGCCTCATTTGTCTGCTGATCAAGTTCGAGGGCTGAGTTTGAGAGAAATTGGTGGTGGTTTTTCAAGGCACCATCGTGCGCCTTCTATCCGTGCAGCATGTTATACTATTGCAAAACCAGCAACCATGGTACAGAAAATGCAAAATATCAAGAGGCTACGGGGACACCGAAATGCTGTCTATTGTGGTATGAATTTTGATGAATGAGATTATACCGTTTAATATCCCTTTTGTGTGGATGTTTGATGTCTGCCATAAGTCTGAGCTGAAAGGTAGTTTCTAAAAAGTTGCATGTTAGGCGTTAACATTGACATTCATTATTGAAATTAAGTAAAACTTATGGATTTACACCTGAAATTTTTCTTTCACTGTACATACTACAGCAATCTTTGATCGCTTAGGGAGATATGTTATTACTGGTTCTGATGATCGTCTTGTGAAAATCTGGTCCATGGAAACTGCATTTTGCTTGGCCAGCTGTCGTGGACATGAAGTGAGTATGGATGCCTTGACAAGTAAAAATATCTTTAACCATTTGGCTTTATATTTGTGGTTAATTATTATTTTTTTGTCTTGTTCTATGTATAAAAGGGCGACATTACTGATTTGGCTGTGAGTTCCAACAATGCTCTGGTGGCTTCTGCTTCAAATGATTATGTAATTCGAGTGGTAAGCTTTGTTCCATCCGATGTCTCAAGGGATTTTTTGTTTTCTTTAACTTGATCTGTAATGAATCCTTCTGAATATTGGCAGTGGCGTTTGCCAGATGGGCTTCCAATATCTGTTTTGCGTGGACACACAGCTGCTGTTACTGCCATAGCATTTAGCCCTAGGCCAGGATCTGTGTACCAGCTTCTTTCGTAAGGCTTATTCTTGACATGCTCCATCTTTATGCTGTTTGGATTTGTGTAGTTATTATTGATCATACCACTTGACACTGTTGACATATTTTGCATATTTACCATCTTTGTTGGAGAATGTTTGTGGGAAAGGATCCCAGATTCATTGGGAGGGAAGGAGCTGAAGTGAAGTGTCTTAGGCTGTTTTAGTGTACTGGCGACAGTAATCCATTTGTCAGGGCCCATTAAATTTTTGCTTGTTTGTCTATTCTCGTACCACATCTTAGGCCCAAGCCGTCAAAATTAATTTTGAATCCAGAAATTTTAAGGTTTTGCTTTTTTACCCCAAATCTACTGTTGCTGGATAATTGTCAGAATTTTGTGTGCTAACATTTGGACATAGGCCTACCTCATTCTTCACTTCTTTTAAAGATTGAGACAAAGCCCAGGGGCAACTATTTTACTTGTACAGAGAGTTTACTTCTGAGGGCCTATATGTATCTCTATTCTTTTCCCCAGACCATTGCATTTTTTTCCCATTTTAAGTTTAGTCTGTAGGGTGCTTACTCTGGCAGAAAACATGTAATTAAAATTAATCATATTTTTCCCTCTAATTGAAATCAAATCTCAGTTCAAGCAGTCAAATTCTATTGGTTGGTTATGTGAAAACCGAGTTAAATTTTTGCTTAGCTGATTATAACTTCTCAAAATTCACAGCATAAAATTGTATCCATTGGCCTTTTTAAGTAACTAACTGGTGCTTAATTTCCCTTCATTCTCCATTATGTGATTTTAGATGCTTCCAATTTGCTGTCAGAAACATAAATTCTATGAGCTAACATTTGTACCTTTAAAAGTGTGATATGTACACTTAATATGCTTTGTAATTATTTTTTGGCTTTTGCTTGTCCTCTACTTTTTTTCAGGTCATCTGATGATGGAACATGTAGAATTTGGGATGCTAGATATTCCAACTTCAGTCCACGGATATACACTCCTAGGCCTTCAGATTCCTTAGGTGGTTGGTTTCTCTTTTTTTAATGCACATTCATGATTGATGCACTGGTTCATTTTTCTGGAGAACTCATAAGAACATGGGAGTGGCTGCAGGAAAGAATAGTGGTCCATCATCAAGTGTTGGTCCTCAGAGCCATCAAATTTTTTGCTGTGCATTCAATGCTAATGGAACTGTGTTTGTCACTGGCAGCTCTGACAATCTTGCCAGGGTACATGTTGTGTGTTTTCATTTTCAACAAGAGATTGTGAATAATCGCTTTTATTCTTTATTAGTTTGGGAATTTGAGATGAATAATTATTCTTAGAGATTTACTTGCAGGTGTGGAATGCTTGTAAACCAAACACAGATGATTCTGACCAACCAAATCACGAGATTGATGTGTTATATGGCCATGGGAATGATGTTAACTACGTTCAGTTTAGGTTGGTGTGGCTGTCTTTAAATTATAATTTCTAAAATTTTAAATGCTGAAATAGATGCTACCATATTTTGCAGTGGTTGTGCTGTGGCATCCAGATTTTCGCCCTCTGACAGCTCGAAGGAAGAGAACGTTCCAAAATTTAGAAATTCATGGTGTGTGTCTTTAGTTTGTATCCTATTTTATCTTAGGAATTTTATCACTGCTTTGCCTTAGTTATATTATATTTAAAGATTGATTTTGTATCTTATGTCTTCAGGTTTTCCCATGACAACATAGTGACCTGTTCTCGAGATGGTAGTGCAATGATTTGGGTTCCAAGATCACGTAGATCTCATGTAAGCTGATAATTTCTTATTTTTGTTAGGTTTGACACTCGATTCCCTTTCAAGAAGATTATTGCTGTATCTGAGCTGCAGTTTGGTCATTGATCTTTGATTTTGGAATAACAGTATAGACATTGTTTTTCAGGGGAAGGTTGGCCGCTGGTGTAGATTATATCAGCTGAAAATTCCTGCTCCTCCAATGCCGCCTCAACCTCCACGAGGAGGTCCACGCCAGAGAATTTTGCCAACTCCTCGTGGTGTGAACATGATCATATGGAGCCTAGATAATCGTTTTGTCCTTGCTGCTATCATGGGTAATGTTGTTGTAGTGGATGTGTACCTGTTTTCCTGTACCTAAGTGCAGTTGTATATATGCTTGGATTGAATGCATAAGCTCTTTTTTTTTTTTCCCAACCTTTTGCTAGCTTCATCTTGAGTAATGTCAGTTTCTCTCTTTTTTTCCTAAAAAAAAATCCCAGATTGGGCTCTTTCATTCAACAAATGTTTCTTTATTAGTTTAGAAGTCACAATACAATGGAAACACCCCTTTTGCCTCACCAGACTTTCTTCTATTCCGTTAAATAAGTGCAATTCACCTTGGCATATTTCTAGCTTATGCAGCACCTCTCCTCTTTCTCTCTATCTTCTGCTATCCTTGAACTATTGATGCGGATGATCATATTTCACCTTTTATAATGTGATGTTCCACAAAGTTGGTAGGGGAGAAACTAAGCCGGGTTCAATGGAATGATCCTTAAATATGAGTTGCATTATTCTTTGCAGTGTTTGGTAATATGTGTCATATATTGGCTAATGCATTTGGTAATACAGACTGCAGAATATGTGTTTGGAATGCTGCTGATGGTAGCATAGTACATTCTTTGACTGGTCATACTGATTCTGTAAGTAGATCTTTCTTCATCTCCTTCTGCTTCTCTTCTTGTGATTAGGGAGTGATAGTGATCATTTGATTGCACGCATGCCTATCTTAGGAGCCATTACTTTCCATTCTTGATTTCTCACCCAATGAGTGAAAACATATCTGACCATTATTCTTTCAATCTTGGCAGACATATGTTCTGGATGTTCATCCTTTTAACCCACGAATTGCTATGAGTGCTGGTTATGATGGAAGAACTATAGTGTGGGATGTGAGTTTGAGACTGTTCAAGTACATTTTAGCTTCTGCTTTATTCCTCTATTTATTTAAATCTTTACATATTTTGTTTCTTTAGATATGGGAGGGCATACCCATACGGATCTATGAGATGTCACATTTCAAGCTGGTTGATGGGAAATTTTCACCGTAAGTGCAAGATAATAAATCTTCATCCTAGAATTTCTTTTCTTTAATTGCCTCTTTCAGTGTTGCACTAATCATTCTTTGTTCTAGTTCTTTGAAGCTGGTCATTGTTTCATTACATGTCTTTTTCTTTTAGATGTTTTCTGTATATAGGATCCTAGGGACGTAATACTTAGTATTGTACACCTTTGCGATTAAGCCAGATTTTTATCACTGATTTGGTTTCCCACTCCAGTTTGCAACATGAGATAAGCAAGAAAGATTTGGTTGTCATTTTTTTTTTATAAATTGTACATGTATGTGGATGCGATTTTCACTTGAGCTGCTCATATAACAACAATGATAATAACAACTTGGTTTATTTGTCTGCAATTGAAATATTGAATTTTATTCCAAGAATAGCCAGCTTTTCATTACCAAATATGCAGAAAAAATGAGATGTATTTTGCAAAACAGAAGTCTTATTTATAGGATTGAATGCATATTATATGAGTAGAATTTTTATATCATATCCATTCTGGGGCTTTTGATGCAGCCTTAATGGTTTTTTTTATCTTCTCCGCGTCTCTTAAACATGCGCTCTAATGATGCAACACAGATTAAAATCACCTTACTTTGTATTTCAGTTTAAGGACCCTGTATTGATATGTGGTTGAGAAAATCACCAAGTTCACTTGTCAAATTTGGAAGTTAAAGCTGCCAACATCATCCAAATTTGACCTTGATTCCTGTCGGATCAAAGTAATTTAACAATTAAATCAGACTCAATTACAAGCCATTTTAGCGTCAAAATTATGTATACATGGCTCAGCCTGAAGAGGAAACTAAAGGTCAATGAATCCATTATAGGTCACAGGTCTTCAATGTTTAGACTTGATGGTTTTTTTTTATTATTTTTGCTATTATTGTGGTCCAACTGTACGCCAGTAGGAAAACTGATGGAATGTCTGTAAAGCTGGTTATAGTTTTCAAACTGATGTCTTGCTTCTTTTTGCAATAGGGACGGCACGTCCATTATACTTTCAGATGACGTTGGTCAATTATATATATTAAGCACAGGGCAAGGTGAATCTCAACGGGATGCTAAATATGACCAGGTGCCATTGCATCAAATAACTGATTATGCTTTTGTTAGGATTTGCTCATTGTGAGGTCTGTATGATTCTTATTATGAGTGCACTTCTCTACAGTTCTTCCTTGGTGATTATCGGCCCCTGATCCAAGACACCTATGGAAACATGCTAGACCAGGTTACTTATCTATCCATAATGTGCTGATTTCAGTAAGGCCTTTTATTATAGGTACTATACATATGCATAGTGGCATAGTGTTGCAAAACTTAATATGAGGACTCCCACCAATTCTTTTTAGTGCTGAGTGAGCATCGTTGTAGAGCTCTAATATCCTTCCATATGGCACCAGCAGCACATTATAAAAGCTTTTTTATATATCTTAAGTTCTTAGTAATATGAATTATCTTTTTATTGAAGGAAATATATATATGAAGTAAAAAAATTATTGATGTTGACATTAAAATATTAAGTGTAAAAAAGATGAAGAGTTCTATAAAAAAATCAAGGCATGTATATTGGCATGTGTATAATTTCAGAAATTAAAATTTTGGAAGTATTTTGGAAGTAATAATGTTGTATAAGAAACTAATATATCAATTTGTTACATAAACTAAAATGTATGCATGTACACATTTATGATTTACATTTCAATATAAAAATGGAAGAAAACCTGGTTCTTAATTTTTAATTGACATTTTATTGAAGTCCTTATTTCTATTTTTGGACAGGTATAGAAATTTTATTTTGGCAAATCTTTGAATTACAATTACTATGTGTATCTTTTTAAAGTCAGTCAACTGGAGAGTAGTTAAACATGGTCTTCAGGCTTGGTAGTCACAAGTTTCTTTGTTTTTCTACTTGTCCTAGAATCTCATTTCATAAAATAATATACAACCATAATCACTCTTCTAATGCAATAAAATATTAAAAAATTGATATCACTGTATGTTGATATTCTGCAGAATTTTTAGGATGGTTATCTTTTAACTTTTGTTATATATGTACTTAGTAAAGTAGTCATTTTACACGAATGCGGTGTGTACTTCTTTGACTTCAAACTATGTGAAACATCTGATTCAGGAAACTCAGCTCGTGCCATACCGACGAAATATGCAAGATCTCCTATGTGACTCAGGTCTGTTATCTTGCTGAGGAAACTCTAATCTTTATGGTCTTTTTTTGAGATACGCTTTGTGATGATTTCATTCTCATGTTGCCTGTGTTTCTTGTGGAACTCTAGGAATGAATCCCTATCCAGAACCTTATCAGACTATGTACCAGAACAGACGGCTAGGAGCTTTGAATATGGAGTGGAAGCCACCTTCTATAAGACTTGCTGTTGGGCCTGATTTCAGTTTAGACCCAGATTTCCAGATGCTGCCCCTGGCAGACTTGGATGTGTTGGTTGAGCCATTGCCAGAATTTGTCGATGTCATGGACTGGGAACCGGAAAATGAGGTGCAAAGTGATGATAATGATTCAGAGTATAATGTCACTGAAGAATATTCTACTGGTGGTGAGCAAGGAAGTCTAAATTCTAGTTCAACAATTGATCCAGAATGCAGTGCTGAAGATAGTGAGGTTGAAGGCAAGGAAAGCTCTCATAGATCTAGAAGGAAAAAACAGAGGGCTGAAGTAAGTGTTTTCTGATAAATTTTGTTTCGAATTTTATCTGTGGCATGTAATTGACTTTGTGTTTTCTCCCTCTTTTGGTCTTTTGTGTTCCTTTTACAGACTGAGATAATGACTTCTTCAGGGAGGCGTGTTAAAAGGAGGAATTTGGATGAGTGTGATGGCAATACATTCAGAAGTCACCGTACAAGGAAACCAAAGATTGGCCGAAAATCTTCTAAGAAAAAGTCTTCCATGTTGAAGGCTTTGAGACCTCAAAGAGCAGCAGCCCGCAATGCTCTTAGTTTATTTTCAAAAATCACTGGAACAGCTTCAGGTGGAGAAGATGATGAAAGCTTAGACCTCGATTCATCAGAAAGTGAATCCACACAGCAGCACTCAAATGTTAGTGATGAATCTGAGAGATCTTTGCAAAATGTACGAAAAAGGAACTTGAAAGGGAAAGAAGTTTCATTGGAAGAGTCCGAAGACTTGGTTAAGTCTCATGTTTGTCCAGAATCTTACAGTGCTGGAAACAGTATAAAATTGGTGCTTAAACTGCCAGTTCGGGATTCAAGTAAGGCTTTTATGTCAGGGAGTAGAATACCTGACAGCAATCAAGTTGATTTAGTTGGCTCATCATCATCCACCGCACCTCAAGGGGCCGCTGATGTTAATGGGATTCATATAAGATCACTAGATCCATCCTCTTCTAGTTATGCTAACTGCAGCACAGTGAAAGGAAGAGGGAGAGGACAAATAGAGAGTTCTTTTGATTTGTCTGAAGGATACAAAAATGGGGATATCAAGTGGGGAGGGGTCAAGGCTCGTACATCTAAACGTCCGAGATTTGGAGAAGCTATGTCTTCAGCTGCATGTGCCCAATTTGGTGTAGGCCTTAGTGATCGCAAAGAAAAAGAGAATAATGCTGATGAATTTTCAAAACCCCAGAATATTTGCAGCACTGTGTCCCCCTCAAATGTTCAAGATTATTCTCATACAATGGATGAACTTATAACAGATACCGGGAGAGATATTGGGGTTAATACCTCTGAGTTTGTGAATAACAGGGCCAACGGTAAAGAGCACCTAACTTTTGATGGATGCATGGATTCTGATGAATTACCTAAATTGGCTCAGATAGCTAATGGCAATAGCAACCCTCTTGAATTTAAAGAGGGCGGCACACACATCTCAACAAAGTTACGGATAAAGTCAAGGAAGATGTCAAGAGATTCTTTTAATCAGGAGAAAGAGGTGGGTGATTTATCACCTGAAATACCTGAAGACATGAAACATAATCCTGTTTCGGAAGTCCCTGAACACGATGGTGCCTATGGAACTGCTCCAGTTAACAAACATGATAATTATCAGGAATCAGATGTACAGATTGATGAAGGTTCTGTGGCCTCATTGGACGATTCAATGGCTTCCCGATCACGTCAAAAAAATATGTATAATGCTGTTTATAGAAGGTCAAAGTTAAATAGAGATAGAGCTAACTCAGAAGGTGACAGTGGCATTAGAGGGAGCATTTCGCATTCTACCACTGATGAACAAAATGCCAAAGGTGACTTACACGAAGAGAGTACTGATGGAGTTCATAGGAGTCATCACATGGGATTGAAGGCAGCTCCAGATCACCCAGTTGGCTGTAACATTGAGTTGGAGCAGGAACACAAATCAAAGGACACAAATAGAAATTCCCGTAATGGTTCCATTAGCAGATGTCAGCTTCCTAGTGAAGAATGGAGATCAAGCTCAAAAATGACAGTTGGATTAAGATCCACTAGAAACAGGAGAACCAGTTATTATTCTCGTGATGCAAGTCCAGTAAATAGGAGGAAATCACATAAATCAGCCAAGAAAAGTTCATGGTTAATGTTGTCCATGAATGAGGAGGGCTGTCGATACATCCCACAATTGGGGGATGAAGTTGTCTATTTAAGACAGGTTGGCAGTAAAAGATATTATGGATCTTTGTTGCTTGTTTAATCTTGTGCTTAAATTATTTGTGATGTCATTTCGATAACTGGAATTGTTCGTCTTTCAGGGGCATCAGGAATACAAAGAGGAATGCAAAGGCCAAAGTTTCTCAAAAGAACCTGGTCCCTGGAAATCGGTGAAAGGTTATATAAGGGCAGTGGAATTCTGTAAAGTTGAAGGCCTCGAGTATTCCACAATTCCAGCTGGTGATAGTTGTTGCGAAATGACCCTTAAATTTATAGATCCTACTTCCGATGTGTTTGGGAAAACATTCAAATTAACTTTACCTGAAGTGACAGGTTTCCCAGATTTTCTTGTTGAAAAAACTCGGTTTGATGCTGCAATGCAGAGAAATTGGACAAACAGAGATAAGTGTAAAGTCTGGTGGAAAAATGATGGTGAGGAAGATGGTAGCTGGTGGGACGGCCGGATTAGGTCTGTAAATCCCAAATATCCAGAGTTTCCAGACAGTCCATGGGAGAGGTATACCGTAAGTTACAGGAGTGACCCCTCAGAGACACATAAACACAGTCCTTGGGAGCTTTTTGATGATGATACTCAATGGGAGCAACCTCATGTTGATGATGAGATTAGAAACAAGCTGATGTCTGCCTTGGCTAAATTGGAACAATCAGGCAAAAAGGTGCAGGTAGTCGCGGTTGAAGGATAGAAAATAAAATATTCTTGGCAACTTGTGTTAATTTTGAATTATATGATTATTGAATCATTTTAAAGATATTGCAGGGGTTTTTCTGAAATTTGTTGTGTATATTTTCAGGATCATTATGGGGTTCAGAAATTGAGCCAAGTGTCAGAGAAGACTAATTTTACAAATAGGTACTCTCTTTTTCCCCTAGCTACTCATTGAGCATGCATTTTGCCATCAGATAAGCTATGTAATGGCTGAAGGCTCTCTCCTTATAACCACTCCATTCTATCCCAGTGGGATATGAATTAATGGGTTAACTATTGCCCCCTAACCCCATACTGATTCTTACACTGGCGTGGCTTGTTCTAACTTGCATATGCCTCTTCAATTTGAATTAAAATTGGAAATCCGAACAAATTGTTTGAACCAGGTGATGTCTTTCTTTTTCAGGTTTCCAGTTCCATTGACTCTAGATCTAATACAGTCAAGGTTGGACAACAACTACTATCGAACTTTTGAGGCAGTGAAACATGATATTAAAGTTATGTTGTCAAATGCAGAGATTCACTTTGCAAAGAATGCAGAGCTCTCTACCAAAATGAAACGCTTGTCGGAGTGGTTTGAGCGGACGTTATCATCTTTGTAGCCCTCATTCAGTTTTGTAGAGATATAATTTTTCTTCTTTGTAGATAATTTTTTACCCTTTTTTTTCATGTTGTAAGCTCTTTTTTTTTCTCATAGATCCCATTTTGGAGTGAGTTTATATTCTCCTCTCTAGGCGAGAAAAAGAATATTTAATCGCAACTTAGCCGATTGCTGTGGGAAAGTTCCTGCTGGAAGATTCATTTTTGTATAGACATGATTCGCACCATTAATAATATCAAGATATACAAAAATTCATGCTGTTCCAATTCTCATTTACTTATGGCTAATTTTGGATTGCATGATTGACAAAGTGATAACTTCAAAACTATTCTAAAATCTAGTCCACTGGTACCCAAAATTGGCAGATCCTGGCAGCACGAATAGTCAAAAGTGATAACATAACAATAGCAAATGGTACGGTCATCCAATTGAAGCTTTAACTGTAAGTAGCCTTGGTGCCTCCAACTCCAACTTTAAAAAGAATTCCCCGTACTGACTGATTGTCAAAGCTAGGAAGTTGCTATAACTTCTGTTTACTAAATACCCCCCTAGTAAGTCTTAGTTGTTAAAAAAAAAAATACCCCCCAATTGGCACGAGTTAACAGGGAATATGGAAACTATGCAAACATAAAAGTTTCAGAATTAAAAAGGCAACACAAAATGTTAATTAAGAATTGTCACGAGCATGATACATCTTATGGTATCCTCTTCAGACTGTTGATTGTTATGCAGATAAATGTCAATCTCTCCACCGATGCCCGCATGTAGGGTTACAGCAGACAAAGAACAGGGTCATACCCTCCTCTCCCCTTGCAGTTGCCTGCATAGTTTAACAAAAGCACACATTAATGTTAATTAATGTGTTAACATCTATAGGAAAAGACTTATCAAGGAAAGGAATTCTCCAGGTAAAACCCACAAGACAAGACTTGAAAGCAAATTACTGGTTAGTGTCCGAGATAGTTCCATAATTGATTGCATGGGGAAAAAGAAACAACAAGAAGAAGAATATCTACAACTATAACGAAGCATGCCTAAAAGAAGGGCATCTAATAACTGCCACAAAAGACGAGCAAACAACTCTTCTTTTTAAGGACCAGATTTGCTTATAACATCTAGCAAAAACTATAACATGATCTAACATAAGAACGGCAGAATGAACATATGAAACGAGAGTGAAAACACGTATTCTTTACCTGATCCCTTTCGTATTAGCAGGCAAAAGATATATAGAAATACACAAGCACAAGGAAATGTGCAATCAAATTGAATTTGATATAATGATATTCTAAGAAAACCCTTATCTCAAGTATCCTAATCCATACATTGCAACATCTAACAAATTAAAAGAAAAAATGAAAGAAGGGGAAGAAAAAGAGCAAGACAAAGCTAATATTTGCCCACATGAACAGCATAGCCAATAACACTTGTGAATCTTTTGGAATGATACTGCTGTATATACAGCCTATATGTTTTGCTAATGCGTCAGGCATATTCAATTGCGAACCAATAATTCAGTCACCTCCTCTTCCATGACATTGCACTTAGAAAAGACATGGACTAACGCAAAAACAGTGATGTCTGTCTAGCAAATTTTTGAATGAGTTGGTTCGAAGAATAATAATTGTAATTTGAAAAGGAGAGAGAGGGGGCAAAGGGCAAACCTGGAAGAAGACAGCTTCAGGGTGCTTGCAAACCTGGCACTCAACAGCTTTAGTACGAGGAAGAGTTGGATCAGCAGCAACATCCTGTAACACTTGAGTTCGCTCTGCAACTGAGTGATGCACCTCATTTCTATACACACAATTATTCTCCGCTATCTCCTGAAATTAATCAATAAAAATTTTTAAAAAAAAATTAAAAAGAGAAAGCAAACCCTAGTAATGAGTTGGTGTAAACAACAACAGCTAAACAGTAGCATTACAACCCAAAAAAAAAAAAATCTTGGAAATCGCCAAGAAAAATATGAAGAAAAACCTAAAGTACCTGGTGATCGCAGTTGCGGCAAGCGTAGAGAAGGATCTTTTGTTCCTTATCTTCTTTAGGGTACAGAATGTTGTTGCTGCAATTACAGATTAAACAAAGATTACATATAAAAATTTTAAAAAAAAATTAATTCTTTTAAGAACGTGAGGACTTACCATTCGCGGCAAAATTTCATGGTACTCATCTTTGATTCGATAACAAGAATCGAAGTGAATCGGAAGCGGAGTAAGTGTGCGTGTAGTGTTGTTGTTGCTGTTGAGTTTGGGGTTTCGTAACTTTGGCGGGCTAAGGTTTTTGCGATGCCACCACAACCAAATAGCATAATAAAATATTAATATTACCATATTTATTTAAATAAAACAGATTTTATAAAAATAATTTTATAATTTTAGAAACTATAAATAAATGTACAAATTTATGCAATTAATTATAGAATTAATATTTTTAAAATAAATTGTTTGAAAATAGTTCTATATTACACAAATAATTTTAAAATATAACTACATCCAATTAAATCACTTTGATTTTTTTATATTGTTTGAGTTTAATAAAATATAAGTTTCACTTATACTCTCAAAATAGAACTAACAAACTATAATTTTATTTAGCTACTTAGAATATAAATTTTTAACTTTTATATGTCACACGTCTTAATCATTAAATTACTCAGAGAAAACCGTTATAAGATAACAATACAATATATTACATGCAATGTAACCATTCTTATATTTTATCAGTTTATTTGATGGGTTATATTAAAATAATAAGCCAAGTGAATCCAATGGCCAGTCCTCCATCTCTTCCTCTAGGACTAAGGCATTCTGGATGACCAGTCCCTCCTTGCCCTTATGGGAAACACAAAAATCAAAAGCCTACCACTTAACGCTATACTACATTCCCTTCCATATGCATCCTCCAAAGTGCTTGGTCATACAACTTTGAATTCGCCTGCGGTAAGCTCATCTCATGTATCCCTCCATTGATTCCCACAATTTGGATTGCAGCACACATAAAACAGCGTCATACCCTCCTCCTCTCTTGAACCCGCCTGCATGCATCGTTAGTTTTGCTACGATGCCTCCTGTCGCTCTCGTGACAGATTTTATAACTCTGCTCATGCCAATGTGAGTTGGAGCAAACTAAGGGAAGAAGAAAATAACAAAAATTGTGAGTAGGAGATAACCTGTAAACAGACGCCTTCTCCATGCCCACATGCACTTCAACGAACTGATCTAGTACGAGGTAGAGCTGGATCTGAGGCTACTTCCTACAATATTTGTGTGTATTCTGAAGCAGAGTGGTGCAACTCATTTCTATATATTCGATTACTAACAGCAACCTCCTGCAAACTCATAATTAAAATAAGCATATGCATACTACAAAATGTGTCTCAAAGACATTTTGTCTAGTAGGAGCAAAGAGTAAGGGACCTGATAATCGTAGTTTCGACATGCATAGAGGAGAATCCTTCGCTTCTTGTCTTCCTTAGGGTAGAGGATGTTGTTACTGCCATATCGTAAACATATAAAAATTGCTAAGGTCCAAAAGAAAAAGAAGCAGGGTATCATGTCTCTATTGAAGCAAATATACATGCAATGCATAGATTAACTGCATAGCTAGAAGATCATCATGTTGAAGTCAAAAATTGATTGGATACAGGCCTGGACATAACACTTCACTTTGTTTCATTGATAAAAATAAGAATTCAGGTGATGTTCTATGTTGAAGTAAAGATGCTGGCGAAACAGTGATATGCTACATATGATATAGAATACGAAGGAGAGGACTAACCAGTCCGGGCAAAACCTGTACGTACTCATTTCTGAAATATGCTTCAGTAGCAACCTTTTCCTGCAAGCATGAAAGTTGCTCCCCCTCCTCTCCCTGTTTCATTCTGGTCCTATTTTATCGACGAATTCTGCCGCAGTGGAATAGAAATATCCGGAGAACCCTTGTTATGAGACGTGTCATATCCACCTTCACCTTTTGTGAAGGTTATTTTCTAGCGGTGACAAAGTCAACCAGAGTCTCATAAGTTTGAAGGTTATTTTCTAGCGGTGACAAAGTTAACCAGAGTCTCATAAGTTTAGGATAGAGCTAGCTAGGTGCTGGATGGTTCTTCTATGCTCTCAAGGGAACAGAATGTAGAGAACAAAGTACAATAATTCACATATTGTCAATAGAAGAATTGGGCATGAACACTGCAATGGGTCCCATGGTCAGCACAGAAACTCCTGTTTTTTTCCTTTGTAGCACAATCGAACAATCGAAAATGGCGACTCCACAAGATGCTGTCCAACAAATTCTGAGTCGGGTTTACATATTCAGAAGAGAATGGAATATACTTGAAAACAGCAATAAGAATGCATGCTTCATGTCATTCACAAATCCGATTCTGGATTAGTTTCCCAAAATGAGTTCATTAAAATAGCAAAATCCACCAACATACACAAAAGAAGTTTCATGCTCAAAGAGGTACATTACATTAACTTGAGAATATTACATCATAAAGCAAGCAAAGAACAAAAGAAACTCCAAAAACAACACATCTACCGACTTATTTTTCTCGAGTCCGATAGGCTCTAACTGCTTGATGTAATATGATGCAGGTATGAGTGAAGTTCATATGATAAACTGCTTCTTAACTTCTCAAAAATCTTGTTTAACGCTTTCTGCTGTATCTCCTCTTCCTGCGGCTGCCCCTGTCAGATTCAGAATTGGAGCCAGAGTCAGAATCAGAGGACTCAGAAGTTGAGCTGTACTTCCTGCGGCTCACCTTCTTCTTTTGCTTCTTCTTCCTCCTTCGGCGCCGCCTCTCTTCCTCTGAATCAGAAGATGAACTATAATCTGAACTGTCTTCCACAGATGATTCAGTTTCTGTAACAGATGAGGACCCACTATCAGTCTCAAAAACTGAAGCCTCGCTATCACTGCCAGAGTCAGAATCTGATCTATGTTTCCTCTTGCTTTTCTTGGACGATTTACTACCCTTATCCTCTTGAGGATCTGGATTATCCAAATCATAAGAAATAGAAACCTTCATCCTCAATTTAGGATTCTTAAGCTGCTGCGTCCTCGATGGGCGTGCCATATACACCCTTTCATTCTTGCACTCGAAGGTCCAGTGTCCAGGTTGAAAACATTTCTGACATTGAGCAGCGCCACCGGCCGTGGTCATGGAAGACTTAAGATCTTTCCGTTCACCCAATCTCACTTGTTTTTCTGTACTCATCAAATACATCTGCCTTTTCGCTTCCCTTTTCTCTTGCCATCGGCTAGGGCCTTCTTCCTTTTGTCCATAAGCATTGACATTACGAGCGGCTGCAGCTGCAGCCCTTTCAGCCTGGGCACGACTAAGACCTTTAGCGGCACTCAATGCTGCAGCCTTGATCCTATCGGCCGCATCCTGATTTTTCTCTTCTTTCTTGCTTGACATGATCTAAAACCCAAAATCTTCGATTGAAAAAAATAATAATTAATTAAAAAAAAAAGCAGCTGCTTCAACTCAAATCCTTAAATACCCCTCCCTGCATTGAAAAAAAACTTGATAATTTAGCAATCAGCCAGTTCTAGTTCTATTTCCACAAGATTAGAGTAATTGAATTAATTTTGAATTTAATGCTTCAATTTCCCCAAAAACCATCCGAAAATAAAACCCTAACCTTAACAAATAATCAATCAGAAAATAGAAAATAAAACCCTAGCCCAGATTTAAACCAAATATCCTACAAAAATCAACCATTCGCATGCAGACTCAAAATCCCTCCGATGCATTAATCGTTTCACATATCAACGAGGAAAAAATAAAAAAAATATGGTCAGAGACGAAGCATACCTATTACCTACTCCTCCTCCGAGATTTCAAGATCGCGCAGACTGATTCAAAATTAGCTAGCGACAGCAGTAGAGGCAGAGCATTAAGAAAGGACACAATCACACTCACACAGGTGGGTCTAAGGCGGTCGATTTCGATTTTTTTTAATATTTTTTAAAATTTTGGATTTCTTGTCGACTGTACACGCCACGGGAATGGAAGGAATCAGCGGACACTGTGCCCGAAATGTACGCGTACTGTTAAGAGCAAAAGGACATCTAAAAGAGGCCATTGATCGTGTAGTCGTAGCCAAAGTGATATAAATGGGTTAAAATCGAATCAGTGTTTAGGCCCATGGATCCAATACTCCTATTTCCACCAATCATATTGTCTTTTTGTAAAATCTTGCAAGAGGTAATACAAATTTAAACTTGCAAGAGGAAGATGGCTGCGATGTTATGTGATGCGATCACTTTAAACCCTTATTTTGATTAGAATTATCCACAATGTCGTCTTGTTTCATTTTCTTTAATATGGTTTCAGCTTGATAATTGACCAGTATTAATATGTTCCATAAACAATGAGCTTAGGTACTTGGCTCTAGAGATATGAAAAATTGACCGAACTGAAGTAACCGAACTAAATTAAACTGTTTTAGGTCATTAATTTGGTTGGTGAGTGAAGTTTCGGTCGGTTCAGTTTATTTGATGATAAAATATGTTTTTTGGTTTTCGGTTTGGTTTTAGAGTCTAACCGACCGAAAACCAAAATATTTATATATATAATAAAATACTATATAAAATATTATACAAAATATATTAACTTAGAAAAATATGTGTAAATATTAAGATTATAAACAAAAAATATTTATAGTTATATTATTAATGAATAAATTTTACAAAAAAAGTATTAAATTGATAAATACAAATTTTAGAAATTATTTCACAAAATAAAATTGATAAACTAGTTAATCAACCGAACCAAATCGATTTGATTTGATTCAGTTTTGATATATTTTTGGTTCGATTTCGGTTTGAGGTTTTGTATATTTTCGATTATTGGTTTAGTCGGTTTTCAATTCGATTTGAACCAAAACCGACCGATGCTTACCCATACTTGGTTCATACTTTAGGTTAAATGCATCAATAGTCACCCAACTTTTGATTTGTTTTATTTTGGGCACCAAACTTTAACTTATATCTTTTTATAATCAAACTTTAATTTAAGTATCAACCACCAGTTATCTGGTGGTTGATTGCTAATGTGGTCACCGATTGGAAAATATTTTTAGAATATTTTCTAGGTTCGCTTCCACATCATCTTCGACTTTCGATATACATATGGTCATTGAGCTTTAATTTTATTTTAATTTGGATACTCAACTTCAATTAGTATATGTCAACACTAAGATATTTTATTTAAATTATAATTATAATTTAATCAATTCTAATTTTATCAAGGAAGTTATTCTTATATTAATATTTAAGTTTTCAACATTTAAATAATATAAAAGTTAGATATATTTTAATTAAAATTAAATTGTATGTTATTTAAATTATATATAAATATTTTACTTAAATTAAAATTATAACTTAATTAAATCTAATTTTATAAGTAAATTATTTTTATCATATTAATATTTAACTTCTTAATATACATACAATTTAAATATCTATTATATCTCGAAAATCATAATATTAATACATAATTTTAAAAAAATTAATTTTAAAATCTAGTTAAATGAATAAAATTATAATATTTTGTGTTTATATAATATTAATAATATTCTAATTATATTAATACTTAACTTTCTAATATTTTAATTTTTTTCTTTAATATTTTTTACTTTTTAAATAAATAAAGTTTAAAAATATATATTTTAAAATATTTTTTAAATTTTTATTAATTTAATTAAGTAATTAATTTTTAAAATATTATATATATTAATATTATAAATTTTTGAAATATAAAATATATCTAAATTGTATGTATATTAAAATTTTTAAAAAGTTAAACATTAATATGAAGAGAATAATTTATTTGTAAAATTAGGCTAATTAAGTTATAATTTTAATTTAAATAAAATATTTACATACAATTTTAATTTAAATATATCTAAAATTTATGTATATTAAAATATTAAAAATTAAATATTAATATGATAAAAATAATTTATTTATTAGAATTAGGAATAATTAAATTATAATTTAAATTTAAATAAAATATTTAATATTAAAAAAAATACAAATTAAAATTAAATACCCGAATTGAAACAAAATTAAAGTTTAGTGATCATATATATATTTTAAATCAAAAATAATGTGGAAGTTGACGTGAAGAAAAATATTCTCCAACCAACGACCATATCTTGTTACCTGGTGGTTAATACTTAAATTAAAATTCGATTACCAAAAAGATACAAATTAAAATTTAAAATCTAAAATAAAACAAATCAAGAGTTGGAAAACCATGGATGCATTTATTTTGTCAATCCATTTATTTCGTCAATCCATGGCTTCTTTTTATAAAAACAAAAAAAAAAAAAAGAACTCAAAAATTCAACACAAGATCGAGATTAAGCATTGTTATTACATTAAAAAAAAAACATCTACAGAAGATGGCCCCAAAAAATTGGGAAGAACGATTCATGCACTTAATGACCACCCATTATGATTAGAACATCTTATCCAAAACAAAACATTCTTAGAGAAGAAGGAAGCATTGTCAAAGTCATGTCTTAAACTAGAAAGAGCAAGCAGTCATGTGCTGGAGACAATGCCACCATCTTTAGAAAACCCCAGTGAGTAGATTTGCAGCAGTGGAAATTGCGGCTCCAGTGATTGCACATTGCATAATTTGCTCATGGGAAACATCATCTGCTGTAAGCGCCACTGCCATACCTGTTACTGCTCCAGCAATTGCACTATTTTTCTGCACCAAATTTTAATTCATAAATAAACATTACCATATTTGATTAGGCAACGAAATTCAAAAACTTGTAGATGAGAACATTACCCAATCATGGGCTCCCCTAGCCTCTCTTAGTCCGTAAGTAAGACCAGAATACACCCCTGCGGCCAGTCCTGCAGCATTAAAAAAAAGTGTCACCCTCCCATGGAACACTAACGGTGGTTTCACTCTACACTCAAATCTCTTAGTTTTTAGTGGTGAAAAATTGTTCGTCCGAAGTACAGAGAATACTAACCCCACTGCATGGATTCTTTTCCTGCGCTCTTCACCAAGGCTTCAAGAGATTTTCCATTGGTTTCTCCTGGAAATCACAAAACCACCACAGGACACAATAATAATTTAACTATCCTTGATGACCGTATCGGTAATAAAAATAGTTGATGAACAGAGAACTCCGTTAATAAGCGAAAGAGCATACACCATTATATGGTTAAAATAGAGATCTGTAAAAGAGAGGTGGGGCATCAAGTACCTCTGAGATCAGGGAACCGGCAGCGCTTCTTGGAAGCACCAGCAGCAGAGAGCTCAGGTGACACACCGCTTGAAGAATCAAATCCACTACCTATAAAATTGCACTATATGATATGCCAATACATATAATCCTTCAAAAAATAATAATAATCATCATCATCATTACGTCTAAATAGATATATATCACCTTCAATGGCAGTACAAAAAGCCTCCCGTGAAACAGCTTGAATTGCTCCAATCTGTGAGGAACCAACCAACAATCACATTTTAGTGAAGTGATGATATATAGAAGATGGAAATGGAAAGGGAAAGGTATACATGAATGTACCCCGGCGGCTTTGACAAAACTCTCAGCGATGCGGTTGAGGAGAGGATGGCCAAGATCAAACATCCAACCTTTTTCAAATCCACGCAACTCGTCCATAAAAGTTCTTGTCTCCAACTTACCACTCATCTTTTCTCTTTCTTTCTTTATGTCAAATGTTATGTTGTTATCTTCACTCACTTTACAACGATGACAAACAAAGCTCCACTGATCAGCAATATAAAGCGGTGCATTCAAGTTATGCCATAGCTAGCTGCTCTAGAACTAGTTACTGACAGGAAGTGAAACGACACGTGTTCTTGGTACGTGTCTGATTGCTGCAACGGGTTGGCGGACTTCGTGGCGAGTCCTGCTGCGATTCATTTCTACCTTGTGCCACTTACCACGGTTTAGCGCAACCATTTTTCCATTTCTTTATTAACAACCAAAGCTTTCAACTTAATCATAAGTACGCTAACTGCTTGATTTGTTCTTTTTTTTTTTTTTTTACTTATAAATAACTTTACCTTATCATTACACGCTTACACTTCACATTTAAAAATGCATGAAACAAAATACAAGACAAATATCTTGGGTTATTCGATGGTTCGGCTAAACACCCAATTGTTAGATACCTGTCAGCTAAAACTACAATTTGTATTCAACAACTGGTCAATCTGATACCAACATCGGTAAACAACTTTGCACCAAGATGTTCAGGCACACAGAGGGATGCTATATGATGTTGCAATAACAAGTTCCAAAATTAGCAAGGCATTCGTCATTTAAGGATGCGGTTTCAGGGAAAACATGTTGAAACCGCTTCAAAATCATGCAGGGATGAGAAGACATGTTGCCAGTCCAGTTGTGTAAATAGCAAGTTGGAATTCTAATTTACATTGGTCTATAAATGACATTTCTACTACAATTGAGAAAATTTGGCTTCTGGCCAACTCACTAAAAAAACCTTCCTCTATTACAACCACACCCACCACCACAAAACTTTAACAACAAAAGAGACCTAGGCAGAGCATATATTGATGCCCTTTTCCTCACCTAATTCACGCAGCTAACAGAGAACTAAGCCAAAAAAACAAAAAAAGGGAATATATATATAAAGACAAAGAAAAGGGAATGTAAAAGAAAAAAATTAATGCTGATGATTGTTTTACAAAAGCAACAATTACTCGGCTCAACATCAGAGGCTGGCGGAGGGGGTTACACTCCAAATCCACATTATGAAATTTTCCTGCTTACCCTGGATGGCACTATACAGAATCCTCTCCTACCATCAACTTAGCTATAAACCCACATTTACCCATCTTCACTTGGTACCATCACTGAGCTATAAACCGCATTCATCCATCTTTACTAAAATTCATTTCTTTCTCTGTGCTGTTCATTCAGCAGCCGAGGACTGACTTGTAACATCCACATGTGAAATAGAACAGCTGTTGATTGCTGCAACTAACTCCTCAAATATTACTTTTAAGATCCATTTACAGCCATTTCCGGCGAGGAATTTGGTGGTATCAATGGACCATCCTCTCCGCTTAACTGTCCATTTTCCGATGTGCTATGTGAACAACTTCTAGAGATGGCAGGATCCTTCTCCCTGTGGTTTTCCTCCCCCAGATTACTGTCGCAGCAGTTTCTGGAAGTAGCAGGTTCCTTCTCTTGATGGTTCTCTTCACCTAAGCCTTTGTTCCCGTCAGCTGTGCGAGGAGCCGTATGCGCTGGGCCTGCTGTTTTCTTACTGGGCAGCACCGTCTGACTCAGTGTAGAACAAAGTGCTGCAAATACGCTATCCCTTGATTTTGTGTGTTTACCTAGCCGCTGCTTCTTCACCACCGGCTCAAGCTCCTTATCCCGAGAAGGTAACTTACGCTTCAACTTAAGAGACTCCAAGGTTCCTTCATCTTCCTCTGAGTTTTCTGACTGTTTCTTTGGAGGTGGTCTATAGTCTTCATCATCCTCGTCATCAGCATAGTCAACCAGTCCAACAGATCTTGAACTAAAAACATCAAGATGAAAATATGAAGCGAAATGTACCATTTACAATATCAACTCTTCTAATTCCTAGGAGGTAGATACGATACCTTAATGATGGATAGTTTGCAGCAACTCCATTAGATACTGAAGATTCAGGCTGAACTCTTTTGACATGTGATGCAGATGCTGTATCCTCTTCATCACTGATTATGTATCAATTCCAGTCAGAAAAGTTTTCAATAGACAATTCTGCTAATAAGCAAGCAAAAAACACACCTGTCCTCATTGAAGTATTCCTCCTCTTCTTTTTCTAGAGCACGATCCTCAACTCTCCTTCTTGGATCTAATGTGTTACCGCTGTTTTTTGTTACACAATTCTCTAGGCACTGCAATCATGGCTCTCAAAATCAGAAGTTGAATCGAAGATTAAACTCATATGAAGTAGGCATAAGCTGAGAATACCTGCTCATATTTAACTTTAAAAGCCTGAATGGAAGCCAAATGCTCAAATTTGACCAAATCATTCCAGAAAGTATCAACTATATACTTGATCAACAATTTCAAGTTTTCCTAAGAGAAAAAAAGTATCCAAAGATTAAAATTTTCAAATGCATCCAGGAGGAAGAACAAAAAAGCCACAAATAATATAGGCACCTTGCGGATATACTCCAAAAGCTCCAAAACTGCAGAATGAAGCAGATTGTATCGGTTTCCATTGCTGACAAAGGCATCTACAATTGGTCTGAGAAGGTTGTGCTTCACAAAATGATTTGTTAGATGCTCATCCTGCGATTGAGGCACAAAGACAACTTATTAAACATAACTGCTGCATCACAATAATGAATTCCAACAAGTTTAGTTTTGAAATATTTCACATTAAATGGTGCCAAATGCAGAAACGCAATTGCATATCACAAACATACAAGAACCACAACAGAAGCATAGAAATAATAAACAAATTGAAAACTAAATACCAGTATAGAAGTAATATACAAATTGAAAACTAAGAATGCCGAGCAAATTGATCGTCTTTTCCAAAATGTGGTCAAACAATGTATTCTGTCAAAAAGAACATACATGACGAGAAAGAATAGTGCGAACAAATCGAACAGCAGCAACCACAAGGTATTTTTCCCTTCTTCGCGTTAGTGTCAGAACTTTATCGATAACATTATTGAGGAGGAAGTTACACCTGTACACAGACGAAAGACACAGTGCACATGTAATGAAAGTGAAAGTCTAAAAAAAAGACTATATAAGATATAAAACAAGTATCATAAACTTTACTTTATTCTATAAGGATGATGTAGAACACAGAAGCATAGCAATTCACAAATGTTTGAGAGTATTTCTGGCTTCACACTACCCAGATTCTCAACTCTTCCACCAGAGCCTGAAAATCTGTCACTCAATTGTGCAATGCCTTCAACTGGGCAAGATGCTGTTATAACATCAATCAAATGACCCAAGTGCTTCTCATAGAATATCTCAATTATATTATCTCTCTGCAGCAAAGATATACAAATTAATCAGTCATTAACATGATTCAAAGTAAAAAACGATGCAAATTGACAAAATGGAAGGAATTCTGAAAAGCCCACAAAACCACATAAAAATACATATCCAACATGCAAAAAGCTACAACTGCATAAAGAAAACTAATTGCATTGCAAACTCTGGAACCATGACAGCATGATGAAAAAGTTAGCATACATATGTCAATATACCATTCACAGAAAAACACAAGCACATCAATAACTGTTATACATAATGTGAGACTGGCCAGTATATTCACCAACATGCAATATTCTATGAAAACCTTGAAAGTAAATCTGAATATAAAAAAATGGTAAATTAATTTAGGAAAAAAAAAATGAAAGCACGATAACACAGAGAAGCGAAGCCAAAAATAACTGTGGTATAAGCATGGAGCACAATCGAAGAAAAAGGAAATCAAGTAACAAGAAACTGCATCATCACACTAAATTATCAAAATATGACAGCTTCACATTTGAATGTATAATCCAGACATTTACCTGTGCATGCGCTCCTGACAATGTATAGGAATCCAGCAAACTTCGAAGGATTTCAAGAAACTGACAGTGCATGTCCTCTCCAAAATCTGTTATCATACCTTTAACCTGTGATAAAAGATGTTTTAATCCATCTAATAGAACATGTGAGCTCATGTCACAAGTTAATAATAGGTAGAGCAACATATAGAATACAAAATGAAATTGGCAGCACCCAGAGCAAGTGAACTTAAGCCGCATCATTAGTTAATATCCAAACCAAACAAATTTAAAAGCAGAAATTCATCATGTAAGGAGTAAAATTTCATGAACAGGCTCTAGGCAATGACTTATCATCCGTTTAAACTAGAATACATAAAAAGTACAGCTTATTGGAGAGATCAAAGTAGGCGGTGACATAAAGTAGTATAAATTTTTCTCTGGGTACCACCTCACAATACAAAACAACAGACAATCAATAGAAACGAGATAGACTGCCCCCTTGACATATCACATATGCCAACAACAAACAAGATTGACAATCTTAGTCTCACTATGTAGCAGCTTATCCATAAGCATAGCTCACTCCATAATTAATACGATACTAGAAATGCATTTATAATTACATCTGTTTTCTATTTTTGAATCTGATTTTTGAAAACTGAAGAAAAAGCATGATTTTTTCACTCACTTAAAAGGACACTGAAAAAATGCCCATCTCATCTCCCGCTGCTGATAAAATCAACTTTTTAGTAGTTGTAGTGGGGTGTCCAGGTGGGTTTAATAATGTGTTAATTCAGATGCATCAGAATCTTGCATGATAGGTGCCATAATCAACTCATAAAGTACATACCAATAATCCAAGAAGTGAAATTCCCTCCTGCCTAACAACATAAGAACGCAGAAGGTTTGGATCCTGATTCAAAAAAAGTATAAGGATATCTGTCCTGCATCCATGAGAATCACATGCAGTTAGCATTATGCAACCGACAAAAAAAAATTCATGTGCCAACAAAATAAAAGAAATAACAATATGAACTGGTCATCATTACCCAGTTAATATAAGTTTCTTGTCATAATTCTGCAAAGCTTCTGTAATGATATCAAAAATACCTTCGTTCATGAGATCCCTACAAGAATTTTAAAAAAAAAATTCAGCTCTTACGACAACATTAATTCACTAATAAAACAGAATGAACATAACTGCAATGCAATGAGCAGGGTACCAGAAAACCAATTACAGGCGTACCTAAACAGCCGGAGTTGCTGGACCATCTGCAGGCTCTTACTTAAACTACAAAATTCATGCAGGAAATATACCTATTTTGATAAAAGAGGAAGCAGAAGACACGTTACAAAAAGCTAATAAAAAGATGTTTCTACATATTACTAGATGTCATAATCATCAAAATACAACAGTAATTGAGTGACCCTATAAATTTAACATTAGCAGATTTAATGTCTTCAGAGGAATGTGATCTTTTCACACAACACAACTGGGCAAACAACATATGATATAGACTAATCACAATCTATGACTCAATTACAGGGCAAACAATCCATGACTAATCACTAGATAGTTTCAATTTCAAAAGGGAAAGGTCCTCCAGAAAAGACATTTTCCACCATCCCATAAATAATGAACAAGAGAGCTGAGTTGATCCCAAATATCATCCTGCTACAGTTGATTTCAAAGACCAATCAAAAATTAAAAATACAGGCAATCCAGAATAACAAAATTTTATTCATCCAAAAATATTTCAAATAAACAGAGATCAAGAAAGCAATCATAAAGAGGAGAAAAAAAAATTCACATGCAGCACCGCATCACTATCATGCTGACACATAAAAAGCAGAGCATTTATTTAAATATCCACAATTACCAAATTTTTCTTTGATTCTGCAGAAGTAGTGGACGACCTCAACCTCGCAAACAATTCCTGAATGAAGGTATTGTCATCTTTTAACAAAGAAACAACCTAGAAAAGGGAAACAAAATTAGAGATTTAAATAACAGAGACTACAAAGTGCAACCTAATTAAAAACAAATAATGACATGAAATATATTGAAAAATAGTTTTGGAAATCTTACAAATGCATTATTTCCATGAATTATGGAATTGAGACTAGCAACCGTGGCTTCATCCAATACTCTAGCCAAGACAACATCCTAAAACAGATATAAAAGATAAGAATCCCCCGGCCAGTAAAAAAGCAAGGCAATGAAATTAAGAACTACAGATACAGACCTTCAAATACCCAACTCTATATGTCTGGTGTATTTTTGACAGTACAAGAGGATCTTTGATGGGTATAGCCTTAAACAATGAAAATGTGAAAATGTGTCAGCCACAAGTAATGACCTTCCACCCCCTTCCCGCAATACCCCATCACCTGCTTGAAAGGGTGGGGCGGAAAAGAACCAGTAAACAGTAAATTACCTCCTTGAAGACAACATGCTCTTTCAGAAAATTACGATGATGTTGGACATTAGTAATTTCAGGATCATCTGGGGGAGAAAAAAAGAATAGGCATGCCATCATAATCACATCGACTGCTACAAGTCCTAGGAACCAATTTGTAAACTACTAAACTAACAAATATCAATCAGCTTCCCTTAACTTCGTCAGTACCACATAATCAATTATAAGGAAAAAAAAAAATAACAAACCACATTATGCCCAGAATATGTGAGACTAAACACAGCATGGACATTATTTTGTAATAGAGAAATTATTTGAAAACATTACAAACAATGACAAATAATCCAATATAACCAGACACAAAACAATTTGTAATTTGTGTGAGTAGACTTGGCAGCACAAAAGAATGACAACACATGCATATCTAAATGGAATTTTAAATTTTTATTTTAATCACACAAATAACAAAAAAAATCATACCATCTAACTGCGGGTTACATTTGAAAATAATGCCCAAGAGACCAAATCATCAACCACAACATAATTCACATTGAAATTATAACACAGCATTGGTCATGATAACTTCCCTACAAAATTCTCTGCCTTCGTTTATGAGGCACACAGAAACCCACAAGTCTATGATGCCTATGATGAACAGATAGCAGTGAAACACCCATAGAACATTAACCGTAAAAGATCAACACCAAAACCGCCAGAATACCTAATGAACTTAAATATACTCAAACTTGCTATAGTAATATCACCTTCAATGTATCTGACCAAGTATTTGACTAACCATCATAATAGGTAAAATATGCAGTGTGTTAAATTTTCATCATATGCTAAAAAAAATTAATGTAGAATACTGCACAACTACTAGAAAAGCACTTACACTCCAGTGAACCGATTATATCCATGATCAATTCATCACCAAATATCTTCTCAAAAATTTGAGGGCTATTGAGCAAAACTACAGTAAACAAAACAAAAATTTAAGGAAAATTCATGAAAGGGCACAAATATAGGCAATGTACATAAATTGAAAAGTACAGGTCGGAATAAAATCGGTACTGACTGATCCCTCTGACTATTCTGAATATCAAGTGAAGGCCCTCGGTATTTTCCAGATCTTCACACATTCTAAACAAATCCATCAGCTTGCGAAAGAACTCTTGCTGCAAGAGAAGAAAATTTATGCTGGAGTTATCAAGAAAAGTATATGATTCAATAAGAACAGAGAAAAAAATAAAAGAAAAAAACAAAGAAATAGCAAATTATGCTCAAAGCGAAGTATTGTCATTTGTCAGACATTAAAAGTTTATCTTAAACAATAGTTTACCAGGTGTTAATTAGAACATAAAATTTGCACAACCAGCTGGTCATTATTTTTACCACATTTCCTAGTTCAAAAAACTTATTTACCTACACCTGCCCATGCCATGAAATCCATAATACTTCTTTACATCTTATCAGTAGTTCACTACAAAGATTGGCACTTTACAATAATGCACCATTTAATTATTATTAACACGTAGCTCATGATTATATTCAAAATATATGGCCAAAAACCATCATGGAAACATTGAGACAGTTTCCATTTTGTTCAAATCCAATGTACAAGTTGTTCAATTTAAGAATACTTCCCAACATTACAGCTCAAAAGGAAAATTTTCGTCATAAACATTTCAAATGCATACATGTACACAATACAGCCAATAACCTGAGTTTAAATTTCTTTGCAGCTCCTAGAAAAAGTACGGATTTTTGAAACTAATTGAAAGGTTGGACACCTGTCATTTCTATTTTTTAAAGCAATATACCTGAAATTTATAGAATTTTCATTGGAATATTAATTGATAGCATGAAACAATAAGAAATGTAGGAAGTTAAAAACCAGCACCATGTACCATAATGCTCTTAGTATGTATGTACATGGATATTTATACAATATATAAAAAACAATGATGCAAAAAAAGAAAGTAAGATTGACAAACGAAAGTTAAGGACCAACCATAAAGATCAATACTGGGATGCTAAATTAATTCTAACGAGGGAAAAAACCATCATCCAATCAACAAAGAATGAAAGGCAGAATATACATGAAGCTTACATCATTCAAAATGAGCTCTGTCAATCTCATCTGATCAGCAATACCACTCTCAGATACAGTCTACAAGATAAAACCATTCAAGTTATGGCCATCCAATAAAGAAGAAGGAAAAAAAAAAGGAAATCATGGCACAAAATAAAACGTCAAAAGACAAAAGAAACATCCATCAGACCTTAAGTATCAATGGAAGTGTAGAGAGTTCAATAGCAGGCAACTCCCTCAACTCACTGTTCATGCTGTGAAATGTCTCATCTGCAAATTTTTAAAAGAAGAATCAAAAAAAGCAAACCATAGAAGAAACAAGGCACAAAGGCACATTACACTAGATTAGACAATATAATCTAGTAAAGATTGAAACAATTAGAGAGAAAGAAAGCCGACGATGATAGTCCCAACAACTGAATTTATATGGAGATCATTAAATTTTAATACACACATGGTGAACAATGATATTGTTCAATTTCCAGTGAAATGTCTATTATTGATTCTAAGCTCCTTACTCCTTAAAGAAGTCATCCATAAGAAAAAGAACAGCCACTCCAATACCCATAGAGTGAACCTTTATTTCTCTTAAACTCTTACTTCATCTACAAAAAGCACAATGTAATTCCTTTCTTTGCAACCAAATATGCAAGTACAATAAGAAGGCTACCACAGACTAGTGTGCATTTGAATGTTGTACATGCTCTAGAAACATAAGGAATGATGAAAATCCCTAAATAGACATTGATGCAAAAACGATTTGTCTCACTGCTGAGATGCAGGATCTAATCACATCATATGGGAACCAAAAGCAAAATCCTATAGGCCAATTTTCAAAAAACAGGACCGATACTTAAAATGGGAAAGCTAGACAAGAGATTGTAGATTCTGAATGATTTTAAAAAAGTATACAAGGACAAGCAAGTAAAAACGGAAGCATAGAATTGTCATTTTTCGGGTTTGCACAAGATAGTAGAATGTTTCATTGCATTGTAGCAGCAAGCTCTGAGATCCAGAGAACTTGTTCACAAATTGCAATCAATAACAAGGAACTGAATGAAATGATGATTATAAATAGCATGAACATCAGTACTTACTGTTAAGGGTACTAAACTGCAGACTTCTTTGAACATTACATATCTGATCCCTGAAAAAAAAAAAAAAGGTTCAGCAACAGAATACATGCTTTAAAATCAAGAACAAAAGGAACAACAACAACAAAAAAAAAGCCATTACCATATATAAGAGCACCCTGTTGTCTCTTGAAAGCTTAATGCTAATTCTGTAGAATATTCTGGATCTCGCCATGAGATTATTGTATCTAAAAAAGGAAAACAAAGGAATGAATTAATTTAACATAAGATCTCACAAGTGACATTAGCTATCAACCAGAAGAAAAATATATTTGTAACAAACTGTATTGTGAAACACTATAGTACCTTCTTGCTTTCTGTAAATCTCATCTGGAATGATACGATGCAGAAGTATCGTTTCATTGTCTTCTTCATCAATAACAAATAAGCCCAGCTCTTCTGATCTCTGCTCAAAGACATTCATTAATTATTTTTTTAAGAACTACTTTATACAATTCATTTAATTATATTCACCCTCAATTACATAGCCATAATAGAAGTAAAAAAGAAAAAGGAATACAGTCGAAGATTTCAGCAAACCTCCAAAAAGTCCACAGTAACATGCCCAGTCCCTTGGTCATCCCATTTACCATCTTCATTCAGGCGGTAGACCTTCACCCGCTGAAATTAAATAAAACAAAGCTCAAGTTCTACAGTTTTCATGCAATTACAAAAGTGTTGCTACATGGTGAGGTGTGCCAAAAACTGAAACAAAAATGAATTATAGTTCCTAGCTATCACCAAAAAAAAAAAACAACACGAAGGTAAAACAAAGATAGATTCTGCATAATGCTGAAATTGCAAAAATACTAAAGATTAATGAAGTATGTACATTACAAATAAAAAATAATTCAAATAATAGAATCAAGCTAATTTTGTAACTTGCCATAATCATGTGAAAGCAGTCATGCACGCTGAAAAATGAGAACATAAGAAATACTTCTATAAAAAATCACTAAATTCAATGAAAGATTTTAACTGTATATAGCATTTTCTTAGACAGTAAAAATCCTCAAAGCATGTCCAATATTTTAAAAAAATAATTAGATAATATTTTTATACGGGCAATAAAAAGACTGCTGTCATAAAATGACATAACTCTTAACGTTCTATGCAGATATATACTTGAATTAGCAATGTTATACAGCAAATGATCTTGTAAAGAAAATCCAGCACACCTAAAACATGATCTAGCAAAAGCATTTCCTTGAAAGCAACAATATACCCTCTCCTACCCTACTCCCCTCTCCATGGCCCCAGCCTTCTTGGTCCGCTAGAAACCAAAACATCCACTCAACCCAACTCCATAACTAGACAAATCAAACTTCAAAATATAAATAAAATGCTTCCATTGAACTACTACAAGCCTGTATTTAATTGGTTTCCAACCCCAAGTTCCAATAATAATTTAACACCTTTAAATCGTTAATTTTATTGCTACTAATTGCATAAATTTCAGTCTAACATAAACCATATTACAGGCCTAGCTATTGTGAAAAATTTACTTACACACTCTAGCAAATACCTATAGAATGTCTGAAAAGCATCAATTGTGCAATACAAGTAAATAAACCAACTGCAAATTATATTCTACTCCCTGTAAACCTTAAAAAGATATACAGTTCTACACAAACAAACAAAAAAACCAATCCAATTGAGTTATACAAACCACACTTGAACTTAACTAATAACAGATTCGATAATAACATCAATTAGAAGCTAACTCGAGCTTCAAAACTAGTAGCTTCATAACATATCCAATTCTAGGGCACACAAATGAAAAGGCAAAAAAAAAAAAGACTTGCAACTCAACACAGACACTTACCTGCATCGAATTTGAGTTAGCTTGAGATTTCTCTTGCGCGCCCATAGTCAGCTCGTAGCCTCCCGACTCAAATTGGAAACCCGAAAATTCTCGAAGACTTCAATTGGAGTAATAATTAGCAACCAGGATGCTAAAAATTAGGGTTTTACGAAATAAATGATAAAAATAAAAGCTAACAGATTCAGTTTCAGATCACTTGAAAACCCTAACCACCATTAACGTAGCCATATGAAACCTTCGGAATTTCGCTCTCTTTCTCTCCCTCGTTTTTTTTTTCCTCTTTGGTTTTTATTCTCTTGTGCAAGTGTCCTTCCTCTCCCTTCGACAAGAGAGGGAAAAGGAAAAAAAAAAAAAAAAAAAACTAATGATTTGTTACAAAAATTAAAAAAAATAATGCCCCCGGTTTTTATTTTATTTGCGAAATTACCACGATGAGTCATTAGCGCAACCAGTTGTTTAAGCTGCGGTTACTAACCATCACTAACTAGAAGAATCGAATTAGATCGAAAGTCGATAATTTTAATTTGGATTGAAAAATAAAATAAATTAAAATTAAAATTCCTTTAAAATTTTCTGATTTGTAAATTCATTCAAAATTGATTAAAAATAATAAAATTAAATTATTTTTAGTTTCAATCAATTGCTAAATTGGAATGTGGAACATTCCTTAAATTGTTGTTTAATTGATGCAAGTCAAGTCCGAATTTTCAATTTATAGGGTAACATTAAATCATGATTGATATGAAAACAATGTTATTTTGCAAACAATAACTCCAATAGCTTTATGGTTCCTATTTTTACAATTTTTTTATTTAAAAAATGATAAGTGATTGAAATATTCTATTATTACTTTGATTCATGGTTATTTTTATTTTATTTTATTTTATTCACCATTGAATAATTTTATATTTTATCATTCGATGGTAGTCATTAATAAATTATATTTTATTTTATTAAAATTAAAATAACTATATAATGCATCGTAAGTTTTTATTTCATAAAATTGAAAATCAATGTATGATTATATTTTTTTTATTTTAAGTTTTCAGATAAAGTGGTTAATTCTCAATACTACAAGATGAGAAGCAGAAGGGATGGGAGTATTTTGAAAATTAAAAAAAATAATAATCAAATTGAATACTTGTTATAGATTGAATTTCACTAGAACATTCAAATTGTTTATAGCTTGAATTTCACTAGAACATTTAAATTGTTCAAACTTCCATTTGCTATGTAAAAATTTATGGTTTTTATCCAAATTTAACAATTGTAATAAAATTTGAATTATCAATATTTTAAAACATAAAAAATAAAATATTTTTATTCTCGTGATTTATAGTAAAAATAATGAGATATATTATTTTTCACCTTTTAAATAAGGCATGATAAAATATTTTATATAAACTCTATATTAGTACATAAATTAAAGTTTCACAAATTTTTCACAAGTTCAATTGAAAAGTAAATGAATGGAATAGCAAAAATAAAACATCAAACATAGCATAATAAACAGAGCAACACATGGTATTACAAAACAAAGCAAGAGATATTTTAGTGACATTGTAGTTAGATGGTCACTTTCTTACAAAATATTTTAAGGTGTATAATTTATAAAAGAGAGAACAATAGTATAAAATGGAATAAATTTTGATTTTTTTTTCAGTAGATTTTTAAATTTAATACATTCAAGTACCTCAAGTAAAATTTCAATTTAATTAATTTGAGTTATTTTGGGTAATTTGTAAATTTTTTTTATCAGCTGAGAAATCAAGGAGACCTTTGTCACATGAATCATTAGATTACGAAGTAGGACTAATTTGTAAATTAATGTCAAATGAAGTGTCAGATTTACTTTGAATTATGTAAATTTCAAGTTTTGTGCACACCATGGCCTAATGCCTAGTGTAAGTGCTCTCCGGCATGGGTCCCTTACCTCGCTGTGCTAGAAAGACGCACCCAGATTGGCCAAGAAGTTATTCAGCACGTGTCCTTACTATTAACTTGTTGGCGTGATGGGTGCAGTCACTCTAGTACTTTAGAGACAGAACGGTAGAAGCTCAACCAATGATTGAAGAACAGGCAGACACGTGAAACAGAAGGTAGCACGAAACATGACTGAACCAGACACGTAACGCTATTATTTTATCGTCCATTGATGATAAAGTTTTGAAGTCAAATGTTGTTTTCCATATGGCGTGAAGTGATTGGATAGGTTTGAGGCCATGGCACAATTGTGAAGGATATGTACAAGTGGACTGATGTGGAAGAGGCAATAGGTTGTGGGCGGGTGTTCGGGCTGCACATGGTCACTGTTTCATTGAATCAAATGCCACTCGCATCCTCTCAAATCTGTTTTATCCGTACCCATTATTAAAAATATATATATGCAATTTTAACAAAATAATAATTTATTTAATTCTAATTAAAAAATATTGATATTTGAAAATTTTATTTATACTATATTAATTTTATTTTTGGTAAATGTAAAAATTAAATTAAATTTCTAATTTTACTATAAAATACATAATAATAATTTGATATAGGCTCTCATAACTTTAAAATCGTATAATTGAATTACATGGTGTCTTCTTTGGATTATTATTTTCATATGGGATTCCTTCCTATAGTGTCTGATATCCATAAATAATGATTTAAATTACTTTATTTTTCATAACACTTTTTTTTTAGCAAACTATTTTCATAACACTAACAACTACCATATCATGACTTTGTGGATACTTACAAGTAATACAACTTAAAATAATCATAATAATAATGGTTATTAGATCATTGTTGTATTTACTAGTGTGCATTCAGAATTAAGTGAAATTGTTTATTGATTATTCAATAATGTGCATTCAAATTAAAGTTAAAATTTTAGTAAAAAAAAATCAAGTTAAAATTTTAGTAAAAACAATTAAAGTTAAAATTATTTTTTAATTATTGAAAATTTGTTCAAAGATTAAACAACTTCTAAATAATGCTTTTTAACACTCCAAGTAGCTTTAATTATTATTTAATTCAAACAATATATGCGAAAATATTAATAATTTATAAACTGATAATATAAATATTGCTATTGCTTTTGGAACCATGAATACTGAATTGAATTTAGATACCAAAAGCATTTAATCAAAATGTTAATACAATATTTATTACTTAAATTTTTATTTTCAAAATACACACAAAGTTTTTTTTTTTTTCGTATCATAACGAACACAGGGCCCACGATTATATATGTTAAGTTACAATTTCTACACGATCCTCACATCAAGGAACAACATTAAATAAATCCAATGTTTGCTTAAATTACCAAAGATGACCCTTTTTTTTCTATAAAACTAGCGTGTAACTCGCGCAATGCGCAGACAATTAATTTTTGTAAATTTTTTATTGGTATATAGAATAATGTGATATATAGCATTTTGATACTATAAAAAATAAAAATGTTAATTGTGTAGAAATGAATAAATATTTAATTTTTTTCTTAAAAATAATTACAAATTTCTAAGTCAAATAACATAACAAACGATCATGAAAAAAAAAATCTGACTTTGCCTCCACAATTTGATTCATCTCCATTTTGGATTTTCCAAAAATCACTTGATTACTCTTTGCGTGATGTATACCCCTTTTCTTTTTCATTGCAACTTTCCTTTGCCATCTGGCTTTGTTGGAAGCTAAATTTCTAAAAACTCTTAAATGATCATGTTCATATGTAAAATAACTTGAACTCTACATTTCGCCTTTGCCATAAACCAAAAATTAAAGTCATCAGTTTTTAATATTTGCATGTAAAATGAAAAAATCCAACATATGATACTATGCTTCTTTACCCTTCTTGTTGCAGCACAGAACCTTGACCATGATGTTGTTACCTTCACAGAAGCATGTATGTCCTATTATGAGCGAATTTCAATCTTATATGATGATTATTGTCTGCAAATTTGTTATGTTTCTTACACAGGAAATGTGTCTCCATGCAATGTTCAAGTCTTTCTGCAACCTTATTTTCTTCCCACCTTCAAATGGCCATAATCCACAAAATCATCACCTACAACACTTCAGTTTATTATCAACAACAATATTAGATTTTCATCAACATTTGATGTAAGTTTTTTATTACATAGCGCTTAAACAAAT
>CATIWM010477255.1:0-13931 GCA_949671775.1 Mallotus repandus
GACATGGTTGTGAATGGGATGCTCTCGGCCATGATGACTCATGAGAAGCAGCAATCTTCAGAAATCATTTATCATTTGGGATCTTCACTAAGAAACCCATTGAAATTATCAAGTGTTCATGACTTTACCTTTCATTATTTCTCTGCAAATCCGTGGATTAATAAGGATGGAACTCCTGTAAAGATTGGCAAATGCATCGTTTTGAACTGTATGGCTAGCTTCCACCTGTACATGGCAATTCGATTTCAACTTCCATTGAAGGTGTTGTAGTCCAATTATACACACACACACACACACACACACATATATATATATAACATCTAATTAAATTTTGAGCAACAGGATAGAAATCGTTGTTTTTGTTTTCCTCCTTCAGGCATTGCAACTGGCAAACACTATGGCTTTAATGAGATATCAAGACATTTATTCGGTTCTTGATCGGAAGATAAAATTAGTGATGAGATTGGTTGAACTATATAAACCCTTTGTGTTCTTTGATGGCATGTAAGAGCTGAAACTTTTCTTTTTGTACACATGAAAACACGAACACGCACACACACACACATATATGATAAGATTCTTACATACTCCAAGTTTATTATTATTATTATTTGCATTTTATGCTTACAACATTTGGTAGTCATTAGAGTTCCGACTATATATTTCGAAGTGAAGTTAAGTGTAAAAGGGACAAAACTCTCCCAATATCTATTTTATTTATATATAAGACTCGAATTTAAGAACTTACTTGAGGGAATTCAAACTTCTTGTCAGCTGAACTAATAGATGTTGGTTCCAAGTTTATTACATTTAATGGTCATATTTATGACATACATACTAACTTACTCATAATCAATAAAATATGATACTATATAATATAAATCAAACATTTAATGTAATATATTCAAAATAGATATGAAACTTCTATATATGTAGGTACTTAATTATGTCTTAATGAGTTAGAATGTCTAAAATTTTGCCTTTGACTATTTTTTGTATAGCTTTGATGACACAAATTTGGAGAAGTTGAGAATAGCAGCAAGAGAGATAAGGCTAGATGAGGAGGATGAATTTAACTTTGATCCCACAAGAATTGACTGGGAAGCGTACATAATGGGTGTCCACATTCCTGGTCTGGTTAAATATGTAATGAAGTGATCACCCCAATTGATGAGTTCCTGAAGATAGTACAATAAAATGACTCATTTGTTACAATTAAAATTATTACAAATAATGTAAAATTGTCACGATATATTAATTATGACAATAAAAAATTATCACGGAATTGTCACGTAAAACTCCGTTGCAAGAAGTCTATTGTGAAATGTGTTAGTAAGAAATTGTTACTAATAACATTTTATTATGACAATAAATTGAATGTTAGAAAAAATATTGTTTGTGACAACATATATTGTAACAATTAAAATTAAAATTGTCACAATACAATACTATTTTTTAATGACAATCTAATTTATTGTTCCAAAAAGTACAAACAGTGACATTATTAATTGCCACATTAATTATACTAACTAATCAATATTATATTAGTGACAATTTTATATGTCACTTTAATAATTTATTGTCACTTATAGATAAAATAGTGACGAAATTATGTTGTCACTAATTTATTGTTTGCAACATTAATACAATTGTCATAAATTAGTTGACATAAAAAACTCAATTGTTATATCATGGACCCCTATATATATTGCGATATGGACCAAAGGTCATTACACGTGCAAGATAAAAAAATATGTGTCTTTTTTTAGCGTTAAACGTTGTTTTTTTTCATAGGTTCATTGATCTTCACATGCACGTTCATTGAAGATCAAATGAACTTGCAAGTGAAGATTAATGAGTCTGTTGCAAGTTCATTGACCTTTACTTGCAAGTTCATTTAATCCTCAATGATGCATGTGAAGATCAATGAAGATGCAACATGTTCATTGACCTTCATAAGTATGTTCATTGTCCTCCACTTGCAGGCTAATTGACTTTCACCTGCAGGTTCACTTTCAATCTTAATAACAAATGAACCTCCGATCAATAATACATAAACCTCTATGTTATAAGTAATGAATTTATATGCACAAACTATTGTATTTGAAGTTATCACTTTAAAAAAACAAACAAAACAAACATAAAAAAAAATGTACACTGTGATCAACAGGATCAGTGCGCTTATAGCATCGAGGCACACAAGCTAATGGTAACTATCTACCGGTTTTCTGTTTGTTATTGTTTGTGGGAGGGTTTGCCTGAATATGCCTTGTAGATTGGAGTCGCCACCCGACTTGAATCTGGAGAAAGTGAATTAAAAATACACTTCCTTAACCAGAGAATCCGGGTTCGGGGGTAGGATTTACTTATTATATTTCTTATTATACACGTTGCTTATTTATTCACTGCTTCACCATAGTTTCGATTTTATGATGCATTTTACCACACTCAAGCATTGGTCAGTTTAAATTAGAATAAAGCATGAGATAATTGGATTGACGAGCATACATCACATAATAAATAAACAAACAAGAAAGTAAGCATATAGCACACAAGCATGCAAGAAATAATCAAAATAAACAAGCAAATAAGCAAAATAAAAAATGGGGAAAGGGATTAAGGATTACAACCTGAGAGAAAGAAAATACATAAAAAATAGACATGAAAAATGGGAATTGAGATTAAGGATTACAGTGCCTTAAAGAAAGTCTATTCTATTAATTACATTGAATAATACAAAATTCAATAAAATAAACCTATTCTAATAAACCTACAAAACAAAGGTTAGGTTTCACACACATGCAAGCACACATCATATTTAGGACAATTCAATATATTTTATTCATTCAAAATTTGAAATAAATAAATAAAGATAATCAAACACATAAGCAAACAAGGATGCTAAGGGATGCATGACACAAAATTTTGGAAATTTGGGTCCTTTGTTGTGAAGTCATCATTTTTATTATAAAAATAAGATTTTTAGGGTGACGCAAATATTAGGAAGTTAAAATGGGGAAATAAAGATAATGAAAGTGCAAATAAAATAATAAAAATGATAAAGATATTATTCTCACCATAAAAATATTAACTTTATGATAAAAATAATAAATTTATCAAAAAAAGCAATAAAAATGACAAGAATAATAAATATGCAACAAAAATAATAACAATACAAGTGAAACAAATAAAAAGTATGAGAAAAATATTATTTTTTCCATAAAGATGGGACTTTATGATAAGTATAATAAATTTACCAAAAGGGATAATAGAAATAATAAATATGCAATTAATATAATTAAAAATAAGAAAATGTAGAACTAAAATATTGAAATTGATAAAAGTGTCATTTCCACCATAAAAATATCAACTTTATGATGAAAATGACAATTTTACCCAAGAAAGGCATAAAGGCAATAAAAATTACGAAAATGTAACAAAAGTAATAAAAATGCAGAAATATCAATATAAATAAATAAAAATGTAGGAGTGAATAAATTAAAATGATAAAGATGATGTTAACCATGAAAATGCAAACTTTATGATAAAAATATCAAATTTATCGTAAAAGGAATAAATAAAATAGAAAATTGCAAAAAGCAATAAAAGTAAGTAAAAATGTTGGAATACTGATAGAAATAAAAACAAATATAGAAATGAATAGTTAAAAATGATAAAAGTGATATTTTTACTATAAAAATGTAAACTTTATGATAAAAACATCAAATTTATCACAAAAAAGCATAAATGCAATAAAAATTGCAAAAAGGCAACAAAAATAGTAAAATTGCAGAAATAAACACATAAATAAAAAGAGATGACAACAAAAAATATATAAAAATAATAAAGACGACATTTTTACCATAAAAATGTGAACTTTATGATAAAAGGCCAAATTTACTATAAAAGGCATAAATATAATAAAATTTGCAAGAATACCACAAAAATAATAAAAATACAGGAATAAATGCATGAATAAACAAAATTGCAGAAATGAAAATATTAAGATGATAAAGGTGACATATTTACCATAATAATGTTAATTTAATGATAAAAATGTCAAATTTACCATGAAAGGCATAAATACCATAAAAATAGTTAAAATGCAAGAGATAATAATAAAATAAATGAAAATGGCAGAAATAAAAATAATAAAGATGACATTTTTACCATAAAAATTTGAACATTGTGATAAAAGGCCAAATTTACTATAAAAGACATAAATACAATAAAAATTGTAAAAATACCACAAAAATAATAAAAATATAGAAATAAATATGTAAATAAATAAAATTTAAGAAATGAAAATATTGAAATGATAAAGGTGAAATTTTTACCATAGCATAAGTACAATAAAAATAATAAAAATGCAATAAAAATAAGAAAAATATAGAAATATTAATAAAAATAAATAAAAAGGCATAAACAAAAATAATAAATTAAAATGATGTACAAAGCAGTAATAAAAATGCTAACTTTACACTAAAATACCCATTTTTATATAAATAGAGAAAAAATGCTAAAAATGATGTAACAATGCAACATATCTTATACCCATTTTTATATAAATAAAGAAAAAATGCATAAACACTCCCGGAATCATTTGAGCTTCCCACTATTTCAACATATCTTATATCCAAACTTCAAGATCATCCTAAAAATTATAACTTTACCAATATAATAAATATTCACAATAAAATGAATAAAAATGCAAGAAAATAATGTAAAATGATAGAAATGATAGAAATAAAATGAAAAGATGATAAAAGTGCAATTTTTAATCAAAATAATTAGAAGATCCTCAGAGGGACCGAGTGATTACCCTTGATGCATGCTTTGACAAAGAATGAGCTCAGTTTGGATTTAATGATCTAAATCCTAAGACAAAATAAAAGGAAAAAATTATTTTGGTTTAGTGTTTGGTTTAAATAGGTCTTCAAGTGCTTTAGGAGAGAGAGAGTGAGTGAGAAGAATCCCCAAAACAGTAGAGTTTTTTCTCTCTAGGTGTGTACCTCAAAAAATGTGCCAACATCCCGCTTTCCAAAATGGTAAAAAACATTTTTTTATAATCTAGGACTGAGGACCCACGAGCTTAGGTCCATAACCCACGCTCTTGGTCCTAAAACCCACGTGTGTGGGTTCATGAACCCATGCATGGGCAAATGGGTCATTTTGACCCACGGGCTTGGTTAACAACCCACACTGGTGGGTCATCAATCCAAGCTCATGGGTTGACCTATCCTCGTGGGCTTTTCCCCTACTTTTGGCCTCTTTTTAGCCCAACTTGGCTTTTTTTTTGTTTTGGTTGCTTTTTTTGGGGTTTTGGTTGCTTTTTTGTATCTTTTGGGTTTCTTCTCAATTTAGGCACGATCGAGAAAACTTTTGAAGGAGTTTTCCCCCTGTTTAGCTGACATTAATCCTTCATCATCGGATTTTTGGGGGACCGTCAAAATTTGGGCATCAAAAGTTGCCCCCTGCTTCACATGTGTTGATCAAGCTGATGCTTGTGAATGCATGGGAAGAAGTTTTGAAAACCAAATGAGATATAAAAAACTTTCATGAGGGTGCTATGTAACCTTCGCCAAGCTATAAAGCAGGGGTGACATGTAACCTTTACCAAACTACAAATGACAGGGTGTTGTGACCTTTCCCAAGACACAAGCGGGTGTACACTGTATAACCCTAATAGGGCTCAAGTGTTAGGTTTCAAAGAAACCAAAATGCATGTAAAATGTTTTGTGGGTGCTTTGTAACCTTTACCAAGCTACAAAGCGGGGGTACACTGTATAGCCCTTACAGGCTTCAAGTGCCAGGTTTCAAAGAAACCAAAATGCATGTAAAATGTTTTGTGGGTGCGTTGTAACCCTTAGTAAGCTACAAAGTGGGGGTACTATGACCTTTCCCAAACTACAAAATACAGGGTGCTTATCCTTTCCGAAGCTACAAATGATAGGGTGTTGTGACCTTTCCCAAGCCATAAACTATAGGGTGCTGTGACCCTTCCCAAGCCACAAGCGGGTGTACACTCTATAGCCCTGACAGGTCTCAAGTGTCAAGTTTTAAAGAAACCAAAACACATGTAAATTTTTTTGTGAGGGGTGCCACTTGTAATAGCGCATAAGGTTCCAAAGAAAACTTTTTTGTGAGAAGTGTTGTGTGATTGTGGTGTTTGTAAAAATCAAGATGCTGTGATGCAATTTGATTTTAAAATTATGAAGCATGAGAGTTTTTTTCATGCTTTGGGGGCTTACTTTTATTGGTGAGTGGTGCATATCATGGACTTTAAGTAAACTTAGCTACATCTGTCTCACCTTACTGTTGTTTTTGCCATTCTTTGAGGTTTGAACAACACCTCTTTACTAAGTACATTTCTTATTACCGAGTGAAGAGCAAGCATTCCGCATGGTAAAAAGAAAAAATCATCAATGAAAATGCCGAGAACCGCGATACATAGGGTAACCTTTGATGTCATGTCATTCCCTTTGGAGGCAGATGCTTTGATCACAGTTCTTTCTCTTCTCTGGCATTCCCCACCTTCTATCACTCAGTGTGAATACTGTCAAAGAGTCCCTTGAATACTCTTTCTTAAGATTTGAGCATTTAAGTAGGCTGAGTATGATCTTTATTACTTATTTTTTATTTTACATTTAAACTTCTTCCAAGGTTTAACCTGATAATAACAAGTTACCCAAACATCTCAGTTCATAGCGACTTTTCTTTTTATGGATTTTCTGTCTTTCATGAGGTCATCAAGCATTAGATTGATTAAAAGTGAGAATCCCAGCTCGAAGCCGCTGGCCAAAGTTGGGAAGCTTTAAAAATCTCGTCAAAGTTAGACATTTACTGTTGAGGTTGATTGGTCTGTCCCTGTAATATGCCCGTGAACACACCTCCGAGAGCACTAGAAAAAGATGTTTGAAATGCAAATGTGTGCATGAATGCATGAATGCACGAATTTATGTGAAAAAAAGGAATGAAAAAAGGATATATGGAACTTCCCTAAATTTTTGACATCTTCTGGGGGCATTTAATACATTTGCTATGCATTTTCGGCCTTTGATTATGTCTCGGGTCAATGTTTGGACTTCCGATGTGCCATTAGGACCTTCTGGAAAATTCATTGTGCAAAAATGCACGTCTCGAGGGCTCTGGTGGATCCTAGACACCACCGTGGGTAGTACCCACGCGCGTTGGTCAAGACCCACATGCGTGGGTGGATCCTGGACCCACGGACTCCTAACCTATAAAAGGCTTACTGTTTGTCATTTTCCTTAATTTTTTCATCTTTCTTCTCTCTCCTCCCCTTAGAATTCTTTGGACTCTCTAGGATTTCTTCATTTTAGTACCCATGTAAGAAGACGAAGGTGGTTTCATAGACATCCCTGATCTCGATATTCCCTCGAAGGATTTGGGGTTGACCAGGTGCGTCAGGCTGAGGGTTGCATTGTACGTCAGAAGCTGGTGCTTGTTCATCGCACATGACATAAAATGAGAAGGGGGTAGGAGATTCCTCTCGTCTTGAACTTGAGGGACCATGTCTGGGTGCTTTACTGTCAGCAGGTTAGTACATTGAGCTCAATTTTTTTTTTTTGCTACTATATCTTCTCTATATGATAGGATATAGGAAGTTAATGTTGTGAACTTAGTAATAAATTAGATTATTTAAGAAATAGTGTTTATGACACTTCCCTTGTTAGGATAAGCTCCCTTGTATGCTTGGAGATGTATTTTGCTAGGATTTTGCTTTTCGTAGGCTGCATGCTAGGATTTTTTTGCCATGTCATTTTTTGCTTTGGTTATATGATTTTGTTTACCTGTGAATAATAAGTAAACAGTAGTTATTGCTTGTTATGACACTTAGATAGAAAAATTATGAGCCATAACTTATGTTTTGTTGACTTTCCTTTTAAAGCCCTATAACCCACTTGGTTTCACCTAGTAGCTTTACTAAAGCTAAGAAGCTCTACCAGAAGTTGTCTGTGGAGGTTCGAGACCGGTGTGTGGTCTCGGCTTTGATGGCATTTTGAACAGATTATTGGAGGGACCTGTGTCACTGAAGAGTCAGCAAGTGGCTATGACTGCCCTGGTGGAGAGGCGGTCAAACTGCATGTGCACCATCCACATCTAGTTTGGGGAGATGACACTCACACCCCTTAACTTTACTATTGTAGACAGCAAGGTTTAGTGCGCTTCCAAGTTTTATTGCAACCGTGACACTATTTGAGCTCAGGGCTTTAGGGAACACACTACTATATTATAAATACATAGCATGAAGATGAGGAGTCACCACCCATAGTAATAACTATGACAAATCGATGGTGGTGATAACTCGATTCCTTAAAAGAAAGCTAGCCCACAACTAGGAAGATTCTGGATACGGAATACCAACTTCTTTTAGTGTCATGTTCATTTAGAATTACTTTATGAATTACTAACTTATCCTCTATTTACATGCAATTTCATATAAACCCTTATTTTAACAATAAACTCTAGGAAAACTAGTCATGAAAAAGCATATAAACAATGCATTCATTTAAGCTCATAATCCCTAAGTTAGTTTAATCTACATTGATTTTAATTAAAGTTAACTAAATCTACATTTTTTAATTAAAAGTGATCCCAAAGCTTAAAACCCTAATTCCTACTCAATTTTAATTTATGAGCCTAAGTCTATTTATTTTAATTCAAAAAATGGGTCTAAGTCTACAAATTATGAAAAAGGGTTAAATTAAATTAACAGGCCTAATTCTACATGTTTTAAATCTAAAGTGATCCTAATTCTACAAATTATGGAAAAGTGCTAAATTAATGAGCTAAGGTGCTAAATTAATGAGCTAAGTGTAATTAATTAAATTAAACTAAGTGGACCTATGTCTAAATTAACTAGGCGAGCCTAGATTATCACTAACCTAAGATCCAAATTAATTATGGACCAAAATTCTTTTAATTAATTAACCTTAAAACCTAATTAAATTATTAAACTTAATTAATTAGAAGTGAACCCAATTGAAAACCTAAACTTATGAGCTTCAACAAATAAAACAAAACATATAATAATAAAATTGAATCAAGTAAATTAAACTAAATAAAACATAAAAACAAATCAAAGAAACAATTAAAACATATAAATCATAATAAAACAATAAAACATATAAATAAACAAAAATAATACAAATATGCATTTAATGACATCTAACCCAAATTTATTTTACATGCAACCTAAATTAACAAAGGCTACCATTAATTTTAATTAATATTTTTACCAAATAAACCTAATTTACTAATAAATTTTAAAACAAAACACAAATAAATAAATAAATAACTTTAGTATGATCCCACTAATGGGGTTATTACAATTTATAATAAATTGATAAATAAACTACACAAATAAAAAAAAAACAAAATCAACAAATCATAAAAAATAATGAAAAAGAGAACAAACTAGGTATAATCCATAGCTTTCATGGGTTTTTGTTGATTGGTTTGATCTCCATGACTACTCCATAATTTTGAAACTCCCATAAAATTAAAGAACAAAATAAAAAAAATTAGAATGAATAAAAGAAATAAAAAGGAATTAGAATTAAAGGAAAAAAATAAATAAAGAAAAGAAAGGGAAAAGGGATGAAGATGAATATGATGTTGTTCGATTGTTCCTCAGAGTTTTGCTTTTTAATTCACATTTGATTGCTTGAAATCAAATTCTTGATTTGGTCTTCCTTCCCAGGTACTGCTTGCTTGCTTTTGAAAACCAAAAGAAAAGAACAAAAGTTTATTTTTTTTGTTGTATGGTTTTTCTCCCAAAAACTTCCTTCTGTGCTGTGTAAAATAACAGACTTATATAGAGGTAGTAAACCTAGAAAATTTAGGACGTAAACTCACTAAGAAACAAAGTCCTTTTAGAATTAGGATACAAAATTCCTTTTAAATTCAATATAGCAATAATCTATGATTATCATTAAATGGAGTCACTATTTAACTTTAAATTTATTTCTTGACCAATCAAAATCAAGAAAAATTAATTTTAGAATTTAAAATTTCTCAAAATAATGCCAAAAACTTATTAAAAGCGTGCAATTCTGATCGAAATTATGCATTTTCGATAAAAAATGTGTAATTCCAATTAGAATTATGTATTTTAGATTGGAAATATATAGTTTCGATTGAAATTATACAATTCCAATCTTGGTTTTTTGCACTGTGGTCCCTATTTTATTTTTCTGATATTTTGAACTTGACCAAAAAAAGAAAAAGAAATTTTCAATTAAGTCCTGAAAACTTAGCAATCAAGTCCTTAAGATTCAAAGAATCAAAATTCGAATATTGATTTCAATTGAATTTTCATCATTGGATTATTGTTGCATCCAGATTCAAATCATACCGAAATTGGGTGCTTACAATTACCCCCCTTTATCGTTGTTTGCTCGACAAATTGCAACAACATAAATAAGCGCACAATTCCCAAGCAAGAAATTAAGATACTTACCTGTGCATGAGACTCTTCATCTATGTTTATCTTCCCTTCAGAATTCACTATATCCTCTGTGAGACATCTAGTAAAACCTGTGTTTCGCTATATCCTCTATAGGATTTAGCGAGATGACAAACTATAACTACTATGTAGTGTCGAGCTAAATGTACTATATTTTCTATAGAATGTCTAGTGACTGTGATTTCTTTACTATATTCTCTGTAGGACATTTAACAACTATGAATTGCTTGCTACTTTTAGCAAAGTGATAATTTTTTACTATATTTTTTGTGGAACGTTTAGTGAAATGCTATAGCTATTGTATAGTGTCTAGCAAACTTAACTATGCTATAAATCTCATGGAATATATAGCAAAACTTTTGAATCTTTGTTATAACTATTGTGCAGTGTCTAACAATGCAAATGAATTTTGAAAACAAGTTATAGCCGTTGTGCAACATATAACTAAAAATGAATTTGAAATCAAGTTATAGCCACTGTACAACATATAACTAGAAGTGAATTTGTTATCAAGTTATAGCCATTGTGCATCATATAACTAAAAGTGAATTTGTTACTACTACTGTGTAGTAAATAACAAAATGTGTACAAAATATAGAAATTAAATTTTCTATAATTTCATACAGACATTTGAAAATTTTGCACTAATTTACTATACATTTGTGCTGATGATTTAATAATTCCATTAATTATTAAATTTAATTTATGATCATGTTGTTTTCTATAATCAATTAAGAATAAATTTCTTAATCAAATTGCAATTTTGGCCTAAATTGTAAGAAAACTTGTGGACTTATTTGCAAGAAAAGTTTAAAAGATTAAAGTGGATATTTGCCACTTTAATATACTTACCTTTTCCTCCTTTTCCCGATCACTTTCTTCTTTTCGTATTCTTTCACTTTCCTTTCACTTTAACTTTGATTTTGATTTCTTCTTTTCTTAATTACTTCTTCATTTAACGTCCAAATTTTTATTCGTTTGATCCTATGGTTCACCCGCCACATAGGTCACGTGCTAGTACCTCGGGCACAACTGATCTGACTGTTCTGGCCCCACATTTCCCACAAAATCATTTGGGACTTCAGGACGGTGCAATAGTCCTTCCTTTGACTTATTTAGAGCTCCACAGGTGCTCACAAGCTGGTGATGAGGTGCACTTTCTGCCCCTTCTGCTTTATTCTACAAAAATTTAATTTGATTCTGCCTAATTAGCATTTAATATTAGACCAAAACTTGTGCAAACTGAGAATGCATGAACTGAATTTTAGCAAAATTGATCCATGTAAATTAATTTTTAAAATAAAAACCACAATAGAATACTGAAAAACCGAATTGGGGATCATGCAAGTCTAATTCGAGGCTCAGATTTTTTATTGAAATTATGAATTTATGATTAGAAATCAAGAATTTCGATCGAAATTCTAGAAATTTGATTAGTGTTTTTGAACTTTTTTTTTTCATTTTTCGCAAATTTTCAAATTTTCTAAACTTTTCTAAATTTTTCAAATTTTTTTACAAAAAATAAATAAATAGAAATGCAACAATTTATTAATGAAAAATAAAATAAATGCAAAGGTGAGAAATTAATTTTGTTACTTTTAAATTTTAATTCGTAAATCCCTAAAGTTTTTTTTGTTGTTTCCATCTAGCTCGGGAACTGTTTCATGGCCTATCTACTGAAGTAACCAAGTACATTCGGGCATTAAGCTTCAAACGTTTTATTACTACTCTTCCAACATAGCAAGGTCAGTCAAATCATTACTCTCTCTTTGCACTGATCGAGAGATGGATGGATACTACCCATACATTTCACACTTGTGTGGGTGAGTTGACTATCTCTCCGATGAGTTTTGCTGCCATTACTGGGATTGCCTTTAGAGGTACCCCAGTCCCTCTTGATGTCAGCTTCTACAACCTTCCAGAAGATGTTAGGAGCCAGTATGTTCGTGATTTGCTCATATTCATCCCAACCTGGAAGAATCAAAAGAACGTAGTACTATCCTCTCTTGTTTTAAGCTTTAGAAGACTACCCACTACTACTCCTCACCAGATCATTTTGAAGGCGACAAGCTTCCTATTGATACTGCTGGGTACTACTCTTTTATATGAGATTGGCCACAAGGTTAGTATTGCCCTTCTTGGCCCTCTTCAAGACCTTAGTTAGGTTGCTACCTTCGATTGGGGTTGTACAGCACTTGCCTATCTTTATTATAGGCTTGATACTGTATATAAAGGTGCAGTCACGATCTGTGGCTTCTTGTATATTTTGCATGTATGTTCCTACAACCCTTTAATTTCTTTTATCTTTCGTGATCTCTTTGCCTTATCCTAATTTTGCTTTTTTTTTTTGTAGATTTGGAGCATTGAGATAGGACTAATTTAAGGCTTTAGTGCTGTTAGCCTGGATAAGAGCCTTCCTCTGATGCAGAAATGGGGCTCTTCTCGCCTTTCTAGCATCAGATATGATCTTTAGACTTATCGTGTGCAGTTGAACACTTTGAAGTGGGACTTGGTAAGAAAATTCAACTGTTAGCTTTCAAAAATAGTTAAACATCTAATTATTTTATTTGTGAACTACATAATAAATTTGATTGGCTTGATGGCGTTGAGGATATTTAGCGATTAGATTTCATGGTTGCCGCCTTGACGCTTGAGACTATGAGGATCTTGCTCCTTGGTTATGGTTGCAAGATGTGGTATCTTGGTGAGCATGTGTATCGATGGCATGCATGGCCTTCTTGATGACACATTCCTTCTCTGATTCCCTCCTCTATGCTATGGACTAGTGACTTGACTGGTCCTGAGCTGAGAGTAGCTCTAGAGGGATGTAATGCTTCGACTTTACTTGAGCATTTTGAAAATTATCATCACTTCATTCAGGAGAACCTTTTGGAGCATATTCCTACAAATTTAGAGAAGGTTTGATCTTTTTCTATTTCCCTTTCACTTCATGATTGTTGTTCTAAAACTTTTGCCCTCTTTCAGGTTGAAAGAGTAGATTCCCATGTTGATGAGGAGACTGAGACCGATCCTTGGACTATGATGATAGAGCATGAGACTATATAGAGATTTTATGCTCATCATGCTGAGCTTGCTCGAGGTGAGGCCTTGACGAGTGCCACTGTAGACGGTGGGATTTAGCGCACAACCAAGATTTTAGCAACCACGGCATTGTTTGAGCTCAGGGCTCCAGGGAACACACTAACCATATCACAAAGACATGGTGTGGAGAAGAGGAGTCGCCACCTAGGGTAATAACTAGGATAAATTGAAAGTGGTGGTAACTCGATTCTCTAAAAGAAAGTTAGCACCACAACCAAGAAATTCTGGGAACTGAATACCAACTTCTTTTAGTCTCTTATTCTTTGAAATTAGTTTATGAATTACTATATTATTCTCTAATTACATGCAATTTCATTTAAACCCTAATTTAGCATAC
>CATIWM010477293.1:0-11487 GCA_949671775.1 Mallotus repandus
CTAGCTTGTATTAGAGAATCGAGTTACCACCACTTTCAATTTGTCCCAGTTATTACCCGGGGTGGCGACTCCTCATCTCCACGCCATGTCTTTGTGATAATGGTTAGTGTGTTCCCTAGAGCCCTGAGCTCAAACAGTGTCACAAATACAATAAACTTGGATGCGCACTAAAGCTCGCCATCTACAAGGGGCAAGCGCGAATTTCTATCCATCGGCCAGAGCTAGCGCTAAGGGGAGAAACTCTTTGGTTACTTTTATTGAACTAGGGCAACTTACAAAATGACAAAGCCAATATAACAAAAAGGTAACATGTTCGGCCTAATCAGGGATGTGAGTAGACTTCATGTTCATAATAATGAAATGGCCGTATCTTACATGCTCCTTTTTAAACGAGATGCTATACTTAGATGTATCGGCCTTAATTCTAGGACTGCCTCCTCATCAGAAGGTTGAAGGCCGAATAGAGCAGCCAGATCTAGTAGCATAATCGTCATCAACCTTTCTCTATACATAAAAGCATCACTTGACCGAGACCAGAAAAGGGACAAGGTCGACAGTAAAGGTTTGTTTATTGGCACCTCAGTTCTAGAGAAATAAAGCATATTATGGATGCCTATTTCTTTTTATAAAGGGGAAAACACAGCCTCTAACTGAGTATACCAGATTAGATACTTTTTTAAAGGATTCAGCCGGGACCTAATAGGGATATTCTTATTCTAAAGCAACATATCATTAGGCCGATTAAACCCAGGGGATCATTTTTCTTAGCAAAAGGAATAAATTCATCTACCCATTTATTGTCCTCAACAAGTATAGGTCCTAAGATGATGTTACTAGGATAATCAGGATATCTGAACAATACCTTTGATGTAGTAGTGGAGGTCTGCACAATGTTGTTAGCTCTCTCCAAGCGAGTAAGAGGATCGACTTTGTGGTCGATTGGTGAAGATATTGTCTTCTTTAATTTTCTCGTGTCGAATTGGAACTATAGAAGGCAAAGAGTTCAGTCAAGAATATGAAGATAAGCATAAGACATACTTATATGAGAGATCTCAGAGCTAGAAACTTGAGCGATGGATGCTAGAGAGAGAAGCTCTGAAGAGAGAGAAAGTGAGTTTTCTATAGCAAGTGGGTCAAATGATTGGGACCCCTCCCTTTTTATAGGAGTACCTATGGGCGGTTACTAAAAGATGAAAAGGCGTTGTGGATGACAAGAATGCCCCAATAAGTGGTAAAAAAGAAAATTGAAAGAAGGGGGTGCGCTTGGGCCAAAGAACACATATTGGGCCATATGGGCCTTGGGAGTGGCAGAATCAGGACATCAGCCAAGACCTCACACATTTATCCTGGGGGGCATTATTTGTACTGGCCTATAAATACCCCATAGCATAGGCCAAGCCTAACTTCTTGAGGCTCACTCAACAATTTGAGTAATGAATTATGACAGTGACATGATTAGTGGATTTCAAGCCTGACCGTTGCTTTGACTTAGGAAATATTAATCAGTGATTTATTTCCTTAAGACTAGATTAGGAAAGCTTTAATTTGATTTATTTCCTTTAGTTTGAATAGGTAAGTTTGCCCTTGATTTTATTTCCTTTCTTAGTCGGGCTATAGAGCCTATAAAGCTGAAAGCTTTAGAATTTGTAACTCTTTACACATTTTTACACAATTCAACATATTATTCAAGCTTGATTTCTCTCAAGACCCAATGTCTATTTCATTATGATCCCAGTGATCAAGGTTTCCTGGCGAGGCCAACCTCCTATCTGATCCAAATCAAGTAGGTTAAAAGGAACTCAAACATGTTTCCTGCCTCTGTCACCCTGAGTTGGTGAGAAAACCCATTATCTTTCATTCTGTTTCCTGTAGTTTTGTAAAAGGCTCACATAAACCCATTTAAACATTCAAAAGGTGCTTAGGTCGATTCTTATCAAGTTTTGAGGCCGAACACTCTTATTTTAAGAGAGAGTCTTAATTATTCTCTCCTTGGGTAATAGAGAGAAAGGTAAGTGTGTTTCTCCTATTTCAACAGAGAGTGGTTTTGTTCTCTCCTTGGGTGATATAGAGAGAAAGTGTTGTAACTCCTATAATTTTTCATAGTGAAATTCTTCTAGTTTTGCCTGTGGTTTTTCCTGATTTGTTTAAGGGTTTCCATGTAAAAATCTATGCATTCCATATTTTCTTCAATTTTATTATCTCAATTATTTTAATTGCAATTTGCTCTATTCTTATTCACATTCTAATCCTAGGGCATATTCCGCATCAATTTTCATAACAAGTGGTATCAGAGTGTTTGATTAGTGAATCGCGATAGATGTAATGGCGACAAAGTACAAGACTGAGAAATTTAATGGGAAAAAATTCTCACTATGGAAATTGAATGAAGGCAATATTGAGAAAAGATAATTGCTTGGCAGCTATCACGGAAAGGCTGAAGGAATTCATAGATGACAATAAGTGGAAAAAGATGGATGGGAATGTTGTTGCAGATCTTCATCTAGCATTAACAAATGAGATACTATCAAGTGTAGAAGAAAAGAAAACCGCAAAGGAGATATGAGATCAACTTACTAGATTGTACGAGCCCAAATCAACCCACAACAAAATTTTCCTTAAGAGGAAACTTTATACTCTTCAGATGTTAGAGTCTACTTCAGTCACGGAGCACCAATATACATTGAATACTTTATTCTCTCAACTCACATCATTGGGATATAAAGCAGAGGCAAATGAACATGCTGAACTTCTACTTTCAAGTCTGCCTGATTCGTATGATCAGCTCATCATCAACTTGACAAACAATGTCCTCACGAATTATCTAGTCTTCGATGACGTTGTAGCCGTTGTCCTGGAGGAAGAAAGCTGGCGCAAAAATAAGGAAGACAAGATGGTGAATTCACAATAAGCGGAGGCTTTGGTGGTGACGAGAGGGAGATCAACGAAATCTTACTCCAGTGGGAGATAGAGACAGGATGAATTGGAAATCAAGAAGTAAGAAGAATATCAAATGCTACAATTGTGGCAAAAAGAGTCACTTGAAGAAGGATTGTTGGAATCCTCAAGGAAATTTTACAAGTGCATCAGATGATGGTACTGTTCTATGAACATGAAATTGGCAACATAGAAAGAATAGTGTGAAGATGTGATTGATTCTTAATCAAATCTTCAAGTGGGAGATTGTTAACCAACTTACTTTGAAAAAGGAAGAAGTGTCCAACTTGACTTTGAATTCTTGGTTGCCAAAATCAACTTTGCTTTGAGTTGTTGCAAGTTGTATTTGACAACTTAGTTTTGGTTGTCACAAGTTGTTTTCAAGTTGGTTTTGACAATTTATTATGCTTAGCCCTTAAGGATTGTAAGCCTATAAATAGGCATGGGTGGTGATGGCCATTTGGGTAGTGTTGGTGGTGATGGGCATTGTGAGAGAATGAGTTGGTGAGTTGAGTATTTTGAGAGTGATCTCTTTGTGAGGGAAAAATATAGAAAGTAAGTTTCTCCTATTTCAAGAGAGAGTGTTAATTGTTATCTCCTTGAGTAATAGAGAGAAAGATAGGTGTATTTTCTCCTATTTCAAGAGAGAGTGTTAATTGTTTTCTCCTTGGGTAACGGAGAGAAGGATAAATGTGTTTTTCCTATTTTAAGAGAGAGTGTTATTATTCTCTCCTTGAGTGATATAGAGAAAAAGTATTGTAACTCTTATAATTTTTCAAAGTGAAATTATTCTAGTTTTGCCCGTGATTTTTTTCCAATTTATTTGTGGGTTTCTACGTAAAAATCTGTGCATTCCATATTTTCTTCAATTTTATTCTCAATTATTTTAGTTGTAATTTGCTCTATTTTTATACATAATCCGATACTGGGAATATTCTACATTAATTTTCACAACAAAAATGCACATAGCTCATCATTGATTGGAGAAGACCTGGCTTTGCAATTTGCCTACTGCTCTTAATTGGCTAGACCATAAAGCAATGGTATCAATATCGTTGAAAAGTTAAACAGTTCCGCCAAATATCACCAAAGAAAAGGTGATACCGACAAAAGCATTAAGGCTATGATTTTAGGTAAATAAAAATTATATTAATTAAGATACCGTTTCTTCCCTCATAGAACTAAACAAATATTTAAGACAATTGATTATCTTAATTAGCTGATGGCTAGATTATTTGTTTTCTCCCATAGTTTGACATTTTCAGTTGTGCTTTGAATCTTTCCTTCAAGTAACAACACCATAAATAAGATGGTGAGCCAGCACTCACAAATAATTCAAGTGGTAAAAAATATGAATATTTTATTGAAGAAATCAGAGATCGAACTCCCCACTCTTTATTTCATCCTCTTGTAGTATTAGAATTTAACCACTTAATTTAGTTGTTAAAAAAAAAAAAAGATGATGAGCCAAAAGGGAATAAATAATAAGTTTCAATAAGCAAATTCAGCTAACTAGTAGCACTATGATGTGGTTAACATGCAGTGACATGTACCATGAGATATAAGATGATTCCGCAGAATCAGTTAACATACTAAAACTTAATAAAGAGATTTTTTTAAAAATTTATAATTTCAATAATTTTTAAAGTTTAATTTCAAAAATTCAAAAAATTATAAGGTTTGTAAAATTATTAATTATTTATATTCTATTTTCACTACAAGAAAGTTAATTTATAGGGGCAAATATTTACTGTCAAATAAACAATTAGCCTCTATAAGATTAATTTTGAGTCTAAATTTAGAACTGTCATAATATAAAATAGTATTTGTCATTATTTAATAAAAATATTTTTAAATTATGTTTTTTATATAATTTTTAACTTTTAGAGACTAGTATTCTCATTTATCACTAAAAATATGTCAGTATAATATTAATTTTGAGTTTTAATTTAGAACTATCACAATATGCAATAGTATTTATCAGTATTTAATAAAAATGATTTAAAATAATAATTCTTAAATAATTTTAAATTTTTTGGTACTAATGTGCCTCATTTGTTTTAAACTACATTTCAAACTTACCAACACTTTCGAATAATCAAAATATTATGCATAACAAACACTATAGACTTTTATTTCAAATGAAAAGTAAATAGAACAAATTTAAAAATATAATTACCATTTATATTTTTAAATTAATCCATGATCATTTGTTTCTGAACCCTTCTAATTTTGCACAAGCGTCCACAAAAGAGGCAAGGTGAATAAGAGAGATTTTCTCCACAAACACTATGATGTCTAAGTTAGTAAAGAAATTGAGAAAAATATTGGATCTAAACGATGTTGTGTGTGTGTGTTGAGAATGTTGTGAATGAATAAACAAAGAGGAGAGGGGAGGTATATATAAGGAAAAGTTTACTCAAACCTATTATGATTTGGATTCCTTTATAGATTGAAGTCCTTATCTTTGCAGAATTTAATATCCTTTCCTTGTAGAGTTAGAGTTTCTTGTCCTTTGGATGCCCTTTGTTCAAAGGATTAGAGTCCTTTGCAAGATAGGATTAAGATGTGAGGTATCAAGAGTCCCCCTGAATTCTGTTCGGATATTTATGTACCAACTCTTTAAAGAAATGATATGTTATTTTGAAGTGGTGTTTTCGAGCATGTTATATATCAATGATATGTCTTGTTATGCCAAATGTTTTCTGAGTACACGTAGAGCACTCGTTACATGCACGTTTGGCGCTAGCATGCTTAGTACTAACTAATATCATCGCGAGTACGAGTAAGGTGTTGGGTATTTTGTATCTGACTGAGTATGTATAGAATCTCGGTGATATAAGATCGATCCAAGTAAGTATAGATGTTCAATGAGATTCTCGGTGATATTAATCAACCTGAGTCTTTATAGATGCTCAGTGATGTTAATAGAATTAAGTTTTTATAGATGCTCGGTGATATTAATCGATCCGAATTTTTATAGATGTTTCGTGATATTAATCGACCTGAGTCTTTGTAGATGCTAGTTGATATTAATTGACTCAAGTCTTCATAGATGCTTGATGATATTAATTGATTCGAGTTTTCATAGATGCTTAGTGATCCAAGTCTTTGTAGATATTTGATGATATTAATCAACCCAAGTTTTTGTAGATGCTCAGTGATGTTAATTGACCTGATTTCTTGTAGATGCTCAACCCAAGTTTTTATAGATGCTCGGTGATATTAATTGATCCGAGTCTTTGTAGATACTCGGTGATATAAATCGACTCAAGTCTTTATAGATGCTTCGTGGTATGAATCAGCTCGAGTCTTTATAGATGCTTGGTGATATTAATTGATCTGAGTTTTAGTAGATACTTAATGATATTAATTGACCCATGTCTTTATAGATGCTTTGTCATATTAATCCATTCGAGTTTTCATAGATGCTCGGTGATATTAATTGACTTGAGACTTCATAGAATATATTAGTGTTGTTTGGTCATGATTTTTTACGACTATTTATGTCGAGTCTGGTCAGTGTTTCTTGACTCCAAAGTCGAGCATTACCAATGTTGTTGATGTCTGATTACTGCGAGCATTACTATTGTTCGAAAACTACTTTCCATAGTGTTTTTAGTCTGAGTGACCTTTGATGTGACAGTTTTTTAAATTTTGAATATACTCGTTCTTGATATTTGGAAGGTTATGTCAGTTATGGAGATGTTTTGGCTGCTGCATGGTATTTAATGGGCATTTATTGCCTTATGTAATTCCTTGAATATCCCTGATTTGTTGGTCATGAACTTACTCTAGGTAAAAATGTCGTCCTTCTAGAATTTCTTTTCCTCTTTATATATTGAGGATGTTTTTAGGTTTCACAATTGTGCTTCTTTTTATTTTCTAGCAAGTTCTTTTTAATGCTTCATTTCCAGTGATTTTCTCTTAGATCTTTGCCTGCTAATCCTTGCAACTTCTTTTTCTTATTTTTAGAAGGTTAGATTCTGTATCTGATTTCTTCTTCTCGTTTTTTTGTCGACGGTTTTCATTTTCTAATGGCTCCTTAAGAGAAAGCGAATTCTTTCTAATTTGAATCTAGGGTAGATGCAGCACAACTTAGAACTTGTAGGAAGAAATTCAACATTCCTTTCGAATATAGGTAATTTACTGTAAATAGTACATTTAAAGCCTATGATATTTTAACTGGGGCTGAGAGGATGGTGGTTTACATTGATCAATTAGAAGGGCGATTCAGGTTCCCTCTTGGTCCCTTTATAAAATCCTTTTTGAACTCTTATAACATCACTCCCGGTCAGCTATATCTCAATAGCTATCAGCTTCTGACTGCTTTTAGTGAGATGGTTCATAGGGATGGCCGAGAACTTAGCTTTAATATTTTTCATTATATGTATAGTTCGACTAAGAAGAAAGGGGAGTTAACCTATTCCCTTTCAGTTTCTTGGGCATAACATCTTTAGGAAGTTGATTAACCTCAACAAGACTTGAAGGCATAAATTTTTTGTTAATAGGCATTATATAGACTTCTTAAATGTTCGATGGGATTGGGCTCAAGAAGCTCGGAGTGTCAGACATCATTCTCATCTTCCGGATGATGTTCTTACTTTCTTAGGTGAGTTGTATACAAGCTACTCGAATAATGAGCTTGTAGGTGATATTACAAAGACTAATAGGGCGAAAGTGGCTCCACTGGTCAGGCTTGTCCATTTTGGGCACAAGGACAATTTTTGTGCAATTAATTCCATCCTCCAAGCTACTACTTTTAAAAAGTTCCCTCATTCATGCACTACTCTCCATTAGTCATTCAAATCATATTAATCACATAATTCTTTTTTCGAGCATTTCCCCTTGCTTGGAAATAGGAATTACTACGATCTCCCAGATTAACCCAGCCACATGAGGCTTTTTTATTTTTATTCTATTGAACCACTTTCCCTTTAAAACTCACTAACGATTTTGTTAAATTTCCAATCCTACACCAATTTTCAGGCATAAATCTTTGCAAATCTAGATGAAGCAACCGTGACATAAGAAAACGAAATTACTTATGGCGATGGACTTGTTGGGCATTTCCTTTAAACTTGAGGAGGATGGGCCTATGATGAGAACGTACTTTTGCCGAATGCATGACCACACCTGAATAAGAGCTATTAACCCAATCATTATTGCCGAAAAATTGTCCAACCTTTCTTGTGTTATCCCTCTATCCCAAGTAAACCTCAGACCGATAAATCTCATATCCACCATGTCATATTTAGCAACCCAATTTTAAAATTTTCTACAAGTTCCCACCCGCCTGGAAGATCCACTAGCTTTCTCTTGAGTGCTTAAAATGGTGTTAAAGTCACCTCCCACAATCCAAGGCTTATCAGACAATAAAACAATGTGCTAGAGGCGGTCCCAAAGCTTAACCCTTTTAGGAAGTTGACGGCTTGCATATACAGAAGTAAACATAAATGATGAAGTAATGAGACCCATAACCTCCATATAAACAAACTGCCAATTACTAATAAGCAGCTTTACTTTAATGGAATCAGTCTAAAGCACCCATATCCCGCCTGAGAATCCTTCCACTTTTACCCGACAAGATTTAGGAAAATTAAGAGTGGCTATAACTTTATCGGCTTTGATCCCACTGATCACAGTAAGACTAAAATCTTAGGCCTATAAATCTTGATAAAAGATAGTAAAACTCGACAAAATTCAGGGCTGTCAGCACTCTGACAATTCCAAACAAAAATAGATGGAACAATCAAAACAATAAAGTAAACAAAATTAAGGTGGGAAAACTAACTTGACTGAACATTAAACTTATTACCAACACTTTCAACAATGAGGCTTGTAACATTGTCGCCTTCACTAGCGTGGTCATCTTCATCTAATCCAAGGTCTTTAAGGGAGAATACATTAGAAAAATCAATGCAACTTTTTTTTACAACTTTGTTTTTTTAGCCTTGATCTTCAATTTAGACTTCAAATTTAATGCATTATCACAGTCATGCAGCCTACACCCCTAAGTTACTTTCTAGCTGAACAAATTAAGCTTGAAGTCTCGTCATGGGAGTCAATAAAGTTTTCATGCGATTGAACTACAATATAGTTTACTGTATCAAGAGTGGTGTTGACCACTATCGTGTCCATCCCTTGAATAAGCAAAGGATTAGCATTACTAGTAGGACTAGCAGAAGCATTATGTGTTTGCATGTCACTAATATTGGAGTTAGAATTATTCTCAGAGTTATTCAAGGTTGATACCAACTTTTCTTTGCCTTTAGCAGAAGCCAAATTGGACCTAAATCCTTGCAATGGAACCCCTATTCTTTCATCTTCAATAGGCCCAACCTAATTAGAGGAAAGCGAACCCATGTTGCAATAGTTGAAAGATTCTTATCTTATGGGCTGAAAGAGATGGTTGCACGGTGAGATAGTGATCATAAACTGCCTATGGACCTTTGACGAGAGCATGAATGTAGTCTTCCATATCATTAAATTTTATTATATAATACTCACTATCTAGATCAACCACCTTATGACCACTTTTTGGTTCCCATAAGTCATAAATTTTGTTGTATAAGGCTTTGTAGCCTATGGATCTCCCAAGTAAATGAACAATTATCGCTTTTTTTAAGATTTTGCACCATCAAACTCTGAACATGGTTAGAGAATTCGATGGTTGGGATGTCTTGCTCCATCAGCAAATGTGCATCTTCATCAGTAATTTCAATCTCTAGCAGCATCTCATCACGAACTTTGTCTTTAATTTGTCCAACACTCAATAAAGTGTCTTTAAATGACAAGCCACTCATTGGTCCTTCAGAATTATGCATTTGATTCCTAATCTTGATTTTCACGGTTGAACGATCGTCATCTGTTAAAGGAGGTGTTGGTTCCTTTAACAGGCTCTCGAGTGTTGCAACATCTACTTTCATAATTTTTTTTTTCAGTTTCATATAAAAGAGCTTTTAATTATAGGGTTTCATTCTTGAAGTGCAGAGTTTAATTTTTTGATGTTGTCAATTTCAAAAGAGGAGAATTGTTTTATATTATACAATCCCATTTATGTTTAGATCATATACCTCCCTATTAAAAAAAAAAAAATTTGATAATTTTGATATTCCATCAAAATTTGAGTTGGATTTATCTTAGGCCATCTTCAACGCTTTACCAATTCACGTTGGATAGGCACAAATTGGCGTGGGATCCTCTCCAATCCCATGTCAATTCACACAGCAAATTGTTGTGTGTGAACAATGTCACAACAAATTTGTTATAGCACTATTCACACCAGCAAATACTGTTAACTTTTTTTTTCTTTTTTTTTTTTGCTGTGTATAATTATAAAATAAGTCATATACTTTGACATTTGAAATATTTCAGACCAATTTCAACTTCACATTATTTTATTTTTCTTTTCATGATAATTATTTTATTTATTTTTTAATTAAAGAATATAAAATTATTTGAATGTCTTATTATTTATATTTTCAAAATTAATATGATTATTTATATTATTTACATATATTATTAATTATATGTACGTAAGAAATAGTATATTCACATGAATATCGAATAATGTTGCATAAATATTAAAAACATTATCAAACATTACATAAATATTAAATACATAACATAAAATTTAAAATGTCTCACAATTACTTAAAAAACCTACACAAATATTAAAATAGTACATAAATATCAAACATTTTAATAATATGGTAAACCAATTTCAGACCACCAATATTATCAAAATAAATATTAAAATCATTAGAGGGAAAAGGTGGTGGTGGTGGTTGATTTTTATTTTAATTGTATTTTATTTATATATAATATTATTCCTATTTAAATTGGATGAATATTACAAAATAAAAAGTATGGGCATAATTTATAAAAATAATAAAAGAGTAAGGAAGTAATAAAAATAAGATATATAAAAAAAAATATATAGAGATTTTTTTGGGTAAAAATTAATGTTATAAGTTGAAGATTAAATTACTGTAGATACACCAAAAATAATGTAAAACTTGCACCATTTTAATGTTTTGTGTTAGAGATATATGAACCAAAAGTCCAGCTAATTAAATGAGAACCATTTGCCAAGAATTTTCTTACCCTGGAGTAGAAAGAAACTTCAAAACCGTCCTACACTTTCTTGTTCATTGAATTATCAAAAGTTCTGAAAAAAGATTTCTCGCACTTGGGCTCCATTTGTTTGCAGAAAATATTTTATCTTTGGAAAATATTTCTCTGAAAATATTATGACGTTTGGCTGTTACACTAGAAAACAATTGGAAAATATCATCCTTTCTAACATCAATACTTTTAATTATTCAAATTATCTCTTTGTAATGGACTTGATGTATATTTTTTACAAATTATTTCTTTATAAATGGACCTAATGTTTAAAATTAATACAAAATCTATATGATAATTAATCTATACAAAAGAATGAACGGAAAAAAAGGAAGGGATGAGAGGAAAAAATGACAAAAATAAAAATAAAAACGAGGGAAAAGAGAAAAGAAGGAGAGAAGGCAAAAAAAAAAAAAGGAGAAA
>CATIWM010477298.1:0-11975 GCA_949671775.1 Mallotus repandus
GAAAGTCTTTGCAGTCTTCTTCTCCCAAAGAGAGATCAGTTGAAGTTGAGAGATAATGTTCTTCTGTGGCCTGTAAATTATGACTCGATTAACTGTTCTTTGGTCATTTGCTGCTTTTATTGTGTAGAATGCAATGTCTTCTTCATAATTTAGTACAGCTGATCACCATGCATGCATAAAAAAAAAAAAAAGGAATTAATTCATATATAAAATAATTACCGCATGGCTCTATCATAAACTTTAGTCATTTTTACTAATTTATAATATTTTTTAAAATTGTAATAAATTGGTATATAAATTTTTTAATTTATTGCAAATTTATCTATATTCAAAATAGCATGTGCCTAATTAACATGCATATATAAATTTATTTGTTAATTTTGGAAATTAAAAGAAGAAGTCAACAATTTTTTCTATCCTTTAACTTTTATTTTTTTTGCAATATATTTTTAACTTTCATATTTTAGGAAATATGTATTTACTTCCAGCAAATAATTTGCACATATATATTATGTTAGCATATATTAATTCGTCACAATTTTAAAAGTATAATAGATCGATAAAAATAACTAAATTTTATGGTATATAATTATAAAATAACCCTATATAAAATTATATTTGTATGTAGAACATCACGAATATTACTTGCATAGAAAAATAATTAAAATGAGAGTAGTTAAATCTTTTTATGTAAGGTACAATGGGTTGATCTTAGTTGATACATATGCTCGATGCTTATATAAACCGATTATATTTGGATTAGTTATAAATTACTATTTTAATTAATTGAAATTTAATCAAATTTAACAATATTTTATTCTCATCATTAATTTTCTCTCAAGTGCAACAGGATCTGCTCCAAATAAATCTTTTCAGTTCTAATCTTATATTCAAATTTTATAAGCATTAAAAATGTTTAAAATTTATAAAAGAAAAAACAATTAATTTATGTTAAAGTCAAGTCTACATTGTCTATATATTACTCAACTCTCTTGTAATTTTTAGAATTTACTCATATTTTTTATAATTTTTCTAAATTGTAAAATAAATTTTTAACCTTATATTAGAAGATAATATACCGTTGGTTTCACCGCTACCAAAGACTTCAACATCATTTCTTGTATCGTACGGACGAAGCAAGAAGTTGACAAAGTAAGCACCAAAACAATTGGCAGAAACATAAGTGTAAGGTATCCCAGCTGCTTCAGTTGCTCTTCTAATTTTTCTCTTCCTCACAAGCAAAGAATCAAATGGTGGTAACGCTTTCACTCTGTCCTCTTCAACTCCAAATTCCGAAGGTAAGAACCTCTGGCATGCAAAATGCATATATAGTAAGAATAATTTACTTTAAGTATAATACATTCGACAATCAAATTTATGATTCATGCTTCAAATATTTTATATTTGATAATAAAAAATAGACATATGTATATGTTATCAATTTAATCTAAGCATAATACACTCATAGTAGATAAAAATTTTTCAACAATTTATAATGAAGAACACGAGCATTTGAAGAAAGAGTTACCTTTATATTACCAGCAACTTTGATGGCATCTATGATTTTGAGTTGATCAAGGATCTGAGGGAAAGGTAATGCAGAGATCACTATATCTACTTCGCCAAGTAGGGCAACAATTTTTTCATGCTCATCTAGTTCTCCCTGTCAAATTTAAAAAACAACATTATATACACATTTCTTGGAAACAGAAGTAATTTAAACAACGTTGCACACATTTCTTGGAGACAAATTTTTTTTTAATCAGTTTGCATGAGCTGGACTGAGATAAATGTTAATTACTTGAACAATAGTAACTCCCATGGATTCAAACTCTTTATGGATGTCAATCTTGGAGGGAGGAGTTTGTGAGGTAATGGGGCGAGCGTAGACGTATGTTTTATGTCCCAACGATTTGCTTGCCTTGACCATTTGCTCCAAAGATTAGAATCTTGCTCAAGCTGTCCTCTGTTGTTGTTGCTAGCCCTCTTCTTATACAAGCACCTCTAATGTCGCTTATGGGCTTCTTCGCTTCATTTATTTATAGATGTCGAGATTTGGAAAAGGAACATTGTAACTAACTAAGTGAAAATTTACATTTAAGTCTATAAATTTTTTAATGTATGAAAAAGTCAAATAATTCAAAGACATAATACATATGCGCCCTCTATACTTGTCAGTTTTTATCATTTTAACACCTCAACTTACACATTTATCAATTGAACACCTCAAGTTGCTTAAAATCTAACTTATGAATACATGTTTGCATTGTTTGCAAGACACGTGGGATGACACATCTGTTGGGAAAATAAGTCCCTTACAATCCAACAAATACCTTCACTCCTTTACATCACAACTTGAATAAAAATACTTGAAAAATAAAAGAGAGAAAAACACAATATTTTAACGTGGAAAACTCCAAAATGGAGAAAAACCACGGACATTGTCAAAAGACAACCAAGAGAAAAATATTTACTATGTGGAAAATTATTACAATCACTCTACAAAATATTTAACTCTCACTCACACCCAAAAGCTCAAGTATACACCTAAAAGAATTTTCCTTTAAATTCTCTACCAGTATAGCTAATAGCTTTCAATGGTACACCAAATATAAGTGGTGATTGACATACTTAACAAAGAGGGGGAAGGAGTATATTTATAGGCTAAGGTTTCCTCCATCCCTTTGTTATTTTTCAATGTGGGATAGGAGTTTTGCCAACAAAACCAAAAGATATTGCCTCTAGATAGATATATGGTGCCTTTTTTGCTCTAAAAGAAACACATTCATGTGCTATGATAGGGTACCGGAGTGATGCTCTATACAAGGAACTGTGGGATGCCTGTGCATGACCTCTGTTTCACCCTTCCTCGTGAAGGTGAAAGAGTTTACTATTTTCCACAAGGACACATAGAACAGGTGTTTTGAACTTAGTATCAGTATTAAACTTGTCAGCATTTTGTCAAAATTCTCTGGATATTTATTTTCCATCATCTTCGATCTTACACCTTTTTTTTTTTGTCGAATCTAGCTGGGAGTTCCAAATAATCAGGAGTTAGAGCATCAAATGGCATCGTTTAATCTTCCATCTAAAATTCTATGTAAAGTGATAAATGTTCAGTGTAAGGTAAAGGAATTTGATTTTGTATGAAAGAATGCTCTTTATTATTCACATATAGTCTGCTATATATATACATTTATCTTCCTAAAATACAATGATTTGCTTTCCTAAGATACAATGATTTGTTTCCTAAGCTGGTTATACAGCTAAGATCACTAAGATTGGAAATCTCTGTAATTAAGCTCTATCATAAGGTAGATCATATCATGAATCTGCATCTTTCATTTTTTGTTGAGCAGTTAGTTGCTATCACATATATGTCAGCTTTCATGCAACTTTAGCTTGTGTATTGTTTACTATATTTACCTGGGTCTCTAGGCTGAAACTGTAACTGACCAAGTTTATGCACAAATAATGCTGCTTCCTGAAGCAGACGTAAGCTGCCTTTCTTATTACATTCATCTTTCTTTTTCCGTTTTTAGCTTTTCTTGGTGATCTGACGTATTATTTTATTGCTTTCAATTAGCAAGCAGATGTTACTAGACCTGATCCACCACTTCACGAACCAGAAAGATGTGTTGTCCATTCATTTCGTAGAATACTTGCCGTTTCGGACATAAGCAGCCATGATGGTTTCTTTGTTTATCACGAGCATCCAGAGGATTGCTTACCTCAATTGGTTAATTTTTAACTTTGGTTGTGGATCCAATTTGTACCATTTAGTACATGTTTATGTTCCTTGTAAACTGTGTAGTTTTCTCTTTTTTGTTCCAGTATATGTCCCAACAGCCACCTCAGCAAGAATTGGTTGCAATTGATTTGAATGACAATGAATGGCATTTCCAACACACTTTTCAGAGTAAATATTTATCTTGCAATATGATGCCAAATGGCCATTGCTGTAGCCTGTGGCTAACAATTGCAACCAGGCTAACTTTTTGTTCATCATTGCCTACTGATAAATTATAGTTGTCTAAACAAAAGGGAGGAGCCAGTGGCTTCTGCCTTGTGCTAACTTTGTCGATTTGCTTATAAATCATACTTAAGACATGTCGTTTATGCCACACTTTTTTCTTGAGATTTGGAGGTTAATGATAATTGATCTGATGAAAGACGCAACCTTCACTGGATAGTTTGAAGTTTTATATGGTTCTTGAACCTTTTGGGGTCCAATATTGCTGTATATATGCTGTATTCATTATCCTGTGGTTCGGGTACACGACATGCAAAATGATTCTGTAAAAATGGTTATTTCACACTGATCAAAGCATCAAAAACTGCAGGCAAATTGAAGCGCCACTTTCTCACAACTGGTTGGGATGCATTTGTCAGATCAAAAGAGCTAGTGGTAGGGGATATGTTCATCTTCCTAAGGCAAGTTTATATACCAACTGATTGTGTTTTCCCAGCCTTATTCTTAGGTTTGTGTACTGTCTTTGTTGCTTAACATCAAAGTGAAATAATTGAACGGTTACACTTTCGATAGAGGAGGAAATGGAAGAACTTCTTGTTGGATTAAGAAGGCATATGAGGCGAAAGACAAATATATTGTCTTCTGCTATGTCCAATCAGATCATGCATTCGCTTCTTGCTGTTGCTTCTAATGCCATTGCAACTGGAAGTCCTTTTTATGTCTTCTACGAGCCAAGGTTCTTTTTAGTTAACTTATGCCTTCTATAAACCAAATTGAATCCATTTGCATTAATGGCATCTCTTTCCGAAGATTTTAAGTGGCATAGATTGTTTTTTGTTCAATAAGCATATGATGCTTCAGAGCATATCAGTCTGAGGTCATAGTAAGTGTCAACAAGTATCGTGAAGCTCGAAACTACAAGTTTTGTGTTGGGATGAGATTTGCAATGAGATTTGAGGGCAAGGAAGTTACAAATTACAGGTATCATCTTATGATGGATGAAATTTATATTAAGAAGTTGGCTATTTTAACAATCATATTATCAAACTACAGATCCAATGGCACAATTGTTGGCATTGAAACATCTCCACGATGGCCTGATTCTAAGTGGAGATACTTTAAGGTTGATTAATTTCTTTAGTCATCACCTTCATTTCAAGAAGAATTCTTCCATTTATGGTTTTCGGATGACGACAGGTTCAATGGGATGAACCATATTCAATCTTGCTTCCAGATAGAGTATCTCCATGGGAAATAGAAATTTCTCCTGACTCACAACCTGTTTCAAGGTTCAAGCGATCACGTCCATCATCTCCATGGGAAATGGAACTTTCTCCTCCAAGCTCCCAAGCTATGCTGAGGATCAAGCAGCTCAGATCATCTGCTTTTATTTCACGAACACCAGATTTTGGTACTCCATCCTTCCCATCAGTAACATTTTTGGTCCACTTGTTCTGATTTCAAATGATGAACTTTCTGCTCTCTTTTTTGTGTTAGGCATGTGGGTTTCCCCACCCGAAGTACCAGCTTTCTCATACCATGATGTTTATTTGTCATCCGCTACTTCAAGAACCGATTCTTGTGGTTTTAGTGGCAATAGCTCGCAAGCTAGCTAGCACTCCATTGAATCGTGTGAGATATTGTGCAGAGTCTTCCCTTTCTGCCAACAAATATGGCTGTCTTGAGTCTGACCAGCACTCTGAAATAGCAAATGCTGATCACTCTGAAATCCCTTTAGTAAGTTGTGATCCTGAAAATTTATGTTCCAAAAAACAAATCAGGAGCTGTACAAAGGTAATTCTGTTTCTTGATTGTTTATATTACTTGAACTTTCCCAACCTTTTCAGATTGTGCATTCAAAAATTAATCTATTTTCCGGGTTCACATGCAAGGTGTTGCTCTTGGGAGTTCTGTTGATCTGACAAAGTTCAAATGCCATGAGGACCTGATGAAGGAACTGGAGAACATGTTTGAGATTCAAGGTGAGCTCATTGGATCCAATAAGAAATGGCTGATTGTGTACATCGATGCTGACAATGAAATGAAGCTAGTTGGAGATTATCAATGGGAGTAAGTTCATTTAACACTTTACTTGCATCTGGAACAGCATTTACAGATTCCATATGCAACAACATTAAAGAAGGAAATAAAAGCAGATGATCAGGTGCATAAAAAATAAAAAACTATGCAAGAATCATGAAAATAATGATTATATTGGAGGACCAAGCTTGCATAAGCCTATGTTTCTGATTTCCATCACTTCTGTAATCTTGAATTCTCCATGAGTTTTATGGACCTGATTATCAACTTAATTCTTGAATCTTGATGATCAACATTGTTGTATATAGAAATTGTAAATTTCTCTTTTAAGTATCAGTTTTTATGGTTTTCTTTATTTCTTCAACTTTTTTTTTCTTGAATACAAAGCTATCTCCACTAGATTATGACTTTTATTTTGTTACTGAATTGCAGTGGAAATAAACTAAAATTAAGACAAAAAAAATGTACAAGAAAGGTAAAATTGTTTCAAACAATTATTGACAGCCAATTTATTCCAAGATTATGATCTTGTGGCTCTAGTGTTTATATCATTTCTACTTTTCAATATAAACTAGAATATGCAATCTCATCCTTATAATAATTCATAATTTTTTTTTTGACACTTTCTAATTTACGCTGAAATTTTTGATGAACTAATATATATATATTCTTGTCGCGAGTAGCGACTTCTAAATATTTGCTGCTTTCACCTTTTTGTTCATGAATTTTTTAATAAATGACATTATTAATAAAATAAAAAAAAATTATTTACAAGCTAAAGGTATTTAAATTATTGCATGACTTATTCACCCTAATATTTAAGCCCTTGGCTCAATGGCTGTGTGTATTTAAGTAGAGATTCGTTAGTAGGGTCTACCATCTTTGCCACGTAAGCTAAAAAGTGGCACTTTTAAAATTCTTTCCCCTCTCTGAAATTCTACCTACCAATTTTATCACTACACATTAACCTCAATTCCTCATTCACTTTCATTTTTCTCTTCTAAATCATCCACCACCAAATCTTCTTCTTCACATTTATTTCCTCTCACCCACAATGGAAGCTTCGACAATGCTACTCCTATGACCACCGTCTGCCCTGGCTACAACATCCACATCTAGAACTCAGCCGAGAGAGAGACCAATACGACTGAAAAAAAAAAAGCAAGCAAAAGCAAAAGCCTGATCCACCACTACAAACTTTGGAGTCTCGAGAACTGTTAAGACCTGGTAGACTTTGGAGGACTGTCAGTTAATTCTGATATTGAATTTGAGCAAAACTCAATTTCTAGTGTAAGCATTTCTCTTGGATAGTTCTAAGCTCAACCAAGTCGATGGAGTGCTGCCGTGTGAAACAAGATAAATGATAAATGCTATAAATGCAATTGTGCAAGCAGTGCAGGAAAGAAAACCAAATAGCAAACCTGTAACTTCAGATACGAAGAAATCAAGCAACAGATATCCATTTATCAGTATAACCAAAATAGCTACGGTCCATGCCAGCCTCTTCAAAATGAATGGATGAAGTTTCAGATACATAGAAAAATTAGAAACATATTCTTATGATGTGTTCCTCACTTGTTATTGCTTATAAATACAAGCTTTGTACAATATTTTCTATGAGAAATGTCCGTTATTTTTGCATTTTTTTATCATGTAAGGTTAGGGCACCTTTTGTAGATAGAGTTATATAAGATTATAAGATTATCAATGCTATTGCACAAATGCCATATATGTAGGCTTTTTTTTTTTTTTGTTGTTTTTATCTTTTTACATAAAATGGGAAAGCTGGTAATCTACCATACCATGAGAAGCAACTTTGCTTACATTTTTCAACCTTAAGGGGTAGACCTTTGTGAGTACTGCTCTTTATCCCTTACCAAACTATCATCGGTAACACTACCCAAAAGGGAAAAAAGGCATACAAAATAAATAAATAGAGAATCACTGAGAGAAAGAAATACATAATCAATATGATGCGGACTAGACAGCCCTATATTATATGGAGCGTTTGGATTTTAGAAAAGATGTCAAAATGCGCAATGCGACTTCTAAAGGTTCTAACTTTCAGGCCCGATTGAACTGTGGGACCCATAATATGTCAAAACGAAGCTGACTCAAAGGGTTATGACCAAAGTTACAACTATGCTTGTAACACCATAGCTTTAGGCCCAAAAGTCATCGTTTAGGGCTTCAAATTTTAGTTTGAACTTTTATGTTTTTTTTTTTTTGTTTTTTGGTCTTTTGCACTTTTCAGCTAGGATTTTTCCCTAGATAGTATTTATTTTTCATTTTCAAATGTTTTTGGATAAATCAAATTCCTATTTTTCCCCAAATTCGGTATTTTTTTTGTGAATCAACGAATTCTTGAATGTCTATTTCCTAATATTCATGTTGATTCAACAAGTTATAAAAGGTTGCTTGACGGCATTCATGTGCGAATCAATGGCTTGCGATATTTATTCCTTTTAACCTAGGTTTCCGCTACGTCACAATACCACTTAGGAATTAGCTTCACTTGATGATCTTCACCCACTTGCTAACACTCGGCATGCCTCAGTAAACAACTGAGAGCATATAATACCCAGGGGGAGCAATGATGCTTCTTGGCGGCACCATGGCGGTAATGTCATGTAATCTTAGTAAAGGAAGCCTCGTCACTTTCTTCAATCCCAAGTCGATGAGTAGTAAATGCAAGAGCATACATTGTGACTCTCAAATCTTTCTCCTCGACTTGGACACCTTTTAACTTTAGTTGGACATTAAAATTTGTGCCATAAATAATCAAGGGGAGAACAAGCATAATCTCAAGTTTTTGAGATGCATAAACCCTTTTGAGAAGCATAATCCCTTTTGTTCCTATTTTTTTTTTTCATTTAGGTATGTATTTCATTGGAAGTGATGAATCTGTTTTTAGCAGAGCATTTCCTAGAGATGTAAAGATTCATGCTATGTCCCTCTTCGTTTTGCATTTTGGATTTGATTTGTTTCACTGCAGTGAAAAACACAAAAAAGAGTAATTAAACCATAAAGCGAAAGGAGTGGAGCGGCCAAGGCAAAATGAAAGAGGTTTTGTATTTGTCATCATACAGATGACATGGCTGAGAAGGGCCTCACAAATGGTGATATTTTTTGTGCATAAATGAGTACAAAAAAAATGTTCAGTGGCATATATGAACCCAGGTGCATATTTTAGGGCCCAAAATATACCTTATCTTAATAAAAAAGTACAAAAGTCAATTTAAGAACTTTCACTCTGCACTTCTCTTTGCCAAAAGTCAAACAAAACAATACAGTATATTATCTATATATCAATCTCAGTACTTGATTGATGCTCTTATTTTCATGCTGTTTCTAATTTCATGTCGTATGGATTTGGCGAAATCAGTAAAGAAAAACGTATGCAATAATTAGCTAATTAAATTAAATCTGCAAAAAAAAATTTCTGTTTTTTAGATGTTTGGTTGCATGGAAAATTGGAAATTTATCAATTTTTACTTATTTTTGTCCGATTTGATTTATTAGAGGTTTGTAGGTCATAAATCTTATGATATTAATCTTTTTAGGCTTAATTTGTTGTTACATCTTTTGTTTTTTTTTTTTTTTTGTGTTACAAGTTAATTTTAACTCCTTAAATAAATAAATTGTCAATTAGCTTTAAGTGAAATGCCATATGCCACAAATAATGGTTGAAATTAGCTGATATGAGTTGTTTTTAGTTCATATCATGATATATACAATTGTATTAAATTAGTTGTAAGAAAATTTTTATTATCTTTATAATTATATTTGGGTTGAATTAAATTAGTTAGATGTTAGTGGACTCCTCTCGTGAGTGTCATTGTAGTTCTTTTCAAATTGAACCGAATTAGTTAGAATATAGTGAAGTCTAAATAAAATTATTATTTTAGATTTGATGATTAATCAAATTTATTGCAATGGCGGGCTTACAAGAAATTAGATTTTGCTGCTCTGTTAGGACTTGCTGTTAATGCTACACAATGGCATCCGCAACTATAAGTAACTATTTTAGGTCTCTAATTAGTTTTGTTTCAACTTAACAAAATACCATTTAGACACCTAAAATGGTTTTGGGTGTTGATAAATATTGTTTTAAATGAGTTAAGATATTAAAAAAAAAAATTTCTTTTTTGAAACTAAGATATTAAAATTGTTAATTTGTAAATTAAGGAAATAAAATAACAAAAATGTGAAATTGGAAGGTTTTGAGATATATTAGGCCTTTTATCTTATCATAGCTATAATTTTTAAGTTTTTTAATCTACAAAACAGCAAAAACTGGCGGCTATATTTCATCAATGTGAAGACTGGTTGAACACTAGCGGCTACTTAGAATAATTGAAGTGCTTATTTTACATGAAATGGAGATTTTCATTTGCAAGTTGTAAGTTGCAAATTGCAAATAGTTTTACTCTATGGACAATGATAGCGTCTGCCAATGAAGCTAGTTCAATTGGTAAGGAGGGTTATCGGTTCAATTCTTTATGGGAACATGACAAGAATTGTATGTCCTTTACCCACACCCCACTAGGGTATATATATATATATATATTTTCCTATAATATTATTGGTAATTGTAATAGTACTTGTAATTTGTAATAGTTTATTAGTTTATAATAGTTATAGTTAATCTTTGTATCAATATTTGAAATTGTTATATGGGATGTACTAATCCCAAAAAAAAAAAATGATAGCGTCTAGTAGGCTTCATACATGACAAAATTTTTTGAGCAATTTCTATTTTGTCCTCTATCTTAATTAAAATTTATTTTTTTTAGAGATTTTTATTTTTTAAAAATTTCAATTTTTAATAATTAATTAAAATGAAAAAATTTAAAAATTTAAAATGAACTGGGTGAAACCGTTGTGCTATGATTTTAAATACTATAACTTGTAACTAATTTATTTATTTATTATTGTTGTAATACCCCATCCAAGAAGAAACTAAACACTTTAAAATTCTCAAAATCTCAAGGAAAAAAAAAACATGATAATAAGTGATTAACCTTCGACACTCTATTTAAAGGGATTAGAGTATTAAGTATACAAGTATTATCTACATACAATCAATATATATATATACACACACACATATGATTATGCCCATATTCACAAACTATACATACTAAACTATTCTAGGAGTTAAAAATAGCACTCAAAGCTAAAATGTTGGCTCGACCTTGGCTCTAACGCGGAAGAGTGCAAAAACGATGATCAACCAAGCTAAAACTCACTTCTGGAGTAGATGTTCTAAAAAAAATTATAATATTCAAGGATGAGTATAAATACTCAGTGAGTATATTAAGAATTAACAACAGGGAACATGTATTTCTTATAAACAATAATGTATAGATATCATTTGTACCAAATTCAAATAAATTGCCAAATTTTCATTTCCACATAAAACTCAATCAAATCATAAATAGCAAATCACGTACTTCTCAAGGAACATCATTTTTATATAAATATTCATCATCAAAATCAAAATTATTTAGTACACACTCAAGTCATGATTAATATTTTAAGCTCTTTAGTGCTAACCCATCCAATATGTTACTCCTCTAAGTGATCAAATACATTTAAGTGGTAACTCATCCAATATGTTACTCCCCCTAAATGTTTATGTCATGCACGAGTGTAGAGATACCCTCAAAGGTCAAGCGTTGTCCCAAAGATAGTCAATTCATCAACAATATTTTTAGCATCTCAAATATCAACCATAACATGAGTGTGTTTCATTATCATTAAGCAATATATATATATATACACTTTTTATTTAGTAATCTTAATCAAAATACAATACATGTTCCCAATATTTAATAACAAAATAGTGTTCATAATATCTTTCACAAGATAGGATCAAAACTCATTCATAGAAATCATATCATCTTTAACAATACACCAAACTTTAGAGAAAATATATATATTCATATGTATATATACA
>CATIWM010477493.1:0-14023 GCA_949671775.1 Mallotus repandus
TATATATATATATATATATATATATATATATATAAAGTTTATTTTAGAAAATCTATTTTTATCAAAATTTAACGTATAATATTTGACGTTTTAAATACTAATCAATTAATTAATTGAAATAAAATAAATATACTCGTCAACTAAATTTTTTTGTAGTTAATTTTCAACATATGTTTAAATTATAAAATAAAACTTAAATTTAAAAATAAAATTTTTATAATAAAATTTGTAGTCATCTTATTTTATTCTTATTATATGTTCAAATTATTAAAATAAAATTTATAAAAATGGTACAATTGTTAAATATGTATATTTAATATAATATAAAATTATATATTTCTTTATTATGAATTTGTTAAATATCAATTTTAAATATGTAGATTAAAATGAATACTAATCTCCGAGAGTTTTAGTTTCACTACAAACCATTTTAAAATCTCCATTTGCTCCAAATATCCGCTCCGAAAATTCGGAGCAATTTGGAGCAGAGATTTAAAATTTTAAAGTCGGATTCGGAAAATTTATTTTTGAATTTTTCGACTTTCGGGTTGGGTTCGGACAATTTGTATTCTCTAAACTGCTTAGACCAATACACAACTCTAAACATAAATATTTACTTTATTATTATTATTATTCTTATTTTGGTAGGAATTATTGTTATTGTTATTGTTATTATTATTATTATTATTATTATCATTATTATCATTTGGTATCGTTTCTGTGTTTTGTAGTTAAACATTTGAAGAGGAGGCATCTTTTAGTTTTGATTAACATAAAAATTATCAATGCATTTTGGAGCTATATGGCGACTATGATATTATATATCATACTATATTCATATGTAGGATAAATTATCTGATTCCATGGTATATGGTGTTGAATATGTGGAAGAGCACCGTGTATATGTTAAGCATCTCAAATTGTTCATGTTTCAGTAAGCAAAACCAATCTTCAATAAAATGTTAAGCATCACTCAGTTGTTAGAGCAGCAAGTGACCTTGCTGAATCCTTTGTATGTTTCACTATTTGTATCCATTTTCTTGGCTTACTTCCTTATCAAATGGCTCATCACTTCTCCTCTGTCCACCCACAAAAACCTGCCGCCTTCACCACCAAGCCTCCCAGTTCTTGGAAATCTCTACCAAGTTGGGGCTGCCCTTCACCGCTCCCTCTTGTCACTGGCTCAGTGTTATGGCCCTGATCTTATGCTGATTCATCTTGGTATTAGACCTACACTCGTTGTCTCATCCTTAGAAGCTGCAAGAGAGATCATGAAGACACATGATCTTGCCTTCTCGGGCAGACCCAAAATTGGTTCTATTGGGAAACTTCTCTACAATTACAAGGATGTGGCTGGTGGCCTATATGGCGAGCACTGGAAGCATATGAGAAGCATTCTTGTACTTCATGTACTCAGTAACAGAAGAGTTCAAACATATCGATCTGTAAGAGAAGAAGAAGTAGCTTCAATGATAGAGAAGATTCAGGAATTTTCTTCATCATCTTTGCCAGTGAATTTGAGTGAAATGTTCTCTAGCCTTACGTATGATGTTATATGCAGGATAGCATTTGGGAGGAAGTACAATAGTGGAGACCATGAAGAAAATGGTAAGAAATTCCAGAAATTGTTAGGAGACTTGATGATATTACTGGGGAGTTTTGATCTTAGAGAATTTATCCCTTGGCTTGGATGGGTTATTAGTTGGTTCAGTGGTTTTGATGCTTATGTTGATAGAACTGCTAAAGGCTTGGATAAATTCATTGATGGTATTGTCGAAGAGCATATCAATGCTCTGGAAACAAATGGTAATAATTCTACTGGAAAAGATGTTAAAGATTTTGTGCAAGTGCTGATTGAGCTGCAAAAGGACACCAATACGGCTGAAAATTTTCTTGACAGAGAGTGCATCAAGGCTCTCATTCTGGTATGAAAATTTTTTTATTTCTTGTTCTCTTATAATCTTTTTTCTATTGTTACTAGTGTGGTTAGTTGCATATTTATGGATTTAAATATCCCAACCTGTCCAAACATACATTAATGGTCTATACATTTATTATCATTAATTAACGCGTACAGCAAATAGCCTGTCTTTTCCTAATTTCTTACTCTTTTTTTTGGTGTTATTAGGATATTTTTGCTGGTGGTTCTGATACCACTTATACAGTCTTAGAATGGACAATGACAGAGATTGTAAGACACCCTAGAGTCATGAAGGAATTACAGAACGAGGTGAAGAGAATTTCCAATGAAAAAACATGCACAAGTCACATAACAGAAGCTGATTTAAACAAAATGCATTACCTCAAGTTGGTGATCAAAGAGTCACTTCGATTACACACTCCTTTTCCGTTGCTAGCAGCAAGAGAGACCATCCAAGATGTCAAAGTAATGGGCTATGACATTGCTGCAGGAACAATGGTTTTAACCAATGCTTGGGCTCTAGCAAGAGACCCCAAGACATGGACAAAACCTGAAGAGTTTTGGCCTGAGAGATTCCTGAACAGTTCTGTAGATTTCAAAGGTCATGACTATGAGTTCATTCCATTTGGATCTGGTAGGAGAGGCTGTCCTGGAATGTCATTTGCCATCCCAATTATTGAGCTTGTGTTGGCCAACATAGTCAATAGTTTTGAGTGGGCATTGCCTGATGGAGCTAATGTAAAGGAAATGGATGTAACTGAATCTGTTGGTGGCATGACTTCCTGCAGAAAGAATCCACTTGTTGCTGTTGCAATACCTATTACTAACTAGAACATTTTATGCCCTCAGGACTTTGTAATTCAATTTGCAAGTTAAAATGAATAAACACTATGATACTGCTATTTTTTTATTAGGGCGAAGGTGCATTTTTACCCCTAATTTTTACAGCGAGGAGCTAATAAGCTCTCTTTCTTTTTTTAAGAACAAAAATATAGGAGTTTTTTTGTTTGAAAAAAAAGAGGCTGTTTCAAGGATGTCGCGGCTGCGCATTATGGTGAGTACTGGAGACAGATGAGAAGCGTTTGTGTGCTCCATCTCCTAGTAATAAACGAGTACAATATTAGTGATATGTTAAGGAAGAAGAAATAGCTTTCTTGGTGGAAAAAATTCAACAATTTTCGCCTAAATCTTTGCCGGTAAATTTAGCCAGATGTTCTCTTGCCTTACATATGATGTGATAAACAGGGCCGCATTTCGGTAGGAAGTGTAGTGGCTATGACGGTGAAGCGGGTGTAAAGTTTCATGAGATTATTGGGTAGTTTCAGTGTTGGAAAAATTATCCCTTTGTCTCAAATGGGTTAATTGGATTAATGGATTTGATGCTACTGTTGATATAACTGCTAAAGGCTTGGATGAATTCATTGATGGAATAGTTGAAAACAATATCAATAGTATAAAAATAAAATTCAGTTTCTGATGAAAGTGCAGAAGTTGAGAATTTTGTGCATGCACTGCTTAAGCTGCAAAAGAACAACATAACTGGAAATTCACTTGACAGAGAGAGCATCAAGGCTCTCATTTTGGTATGTACTATGAACCCTTTTTCCTTTCTGTGCTCTAGAGTTGAAGTGTCATTAGTTCTGTGCTTAATTATGCGTGGAAGTGTCATCAGTTAACAGGCATTTCTTGGTTATAAAATTATGGGAGGATGATTATAAAATTTCTCCATTAATTAGTGAACAAGCTTTTCTTGTTACCTTTTATTATCGTTTTTCCGCAAATATATCATGGTTTGAATAACCCAAGTACCCAATTGGTCCAAATTCCATATTTCCAATTGATTGAGACTTCACAAAGTTAGACTTCCACTTTCAAGATTGATCTAAATCTGATTTGGGCCTATCCTTCAAATAAATATTTCATATATTAAAGTCTGTTTTCTTGATTCCGATTTTTTGTTTTGTTTTAATTTTAATTCCGAAACATGACACAAACGATATTTTAATAATGCAAAAAAATAATTTATTTCTACAAGACAGTTATCTTTAGATTAATTAATTGCTTGCTTAATTATTTCCACGAGTAGTCAAGTGACAAAATATATGAACATTCAGTACGAGGAGAATAAGGTTGTTCGAAAAAATAAAGATATCATCTACAGAAAAGTAAATAAATAAATAAACAAAAGATCAAAACACAAGTGACTCTAGCTCAGTTCTAACATATCAATGGTATTAAATCATTTTTGTTGGTGCATATTTTAGAATACAGAGAGGTTAAACATGCATGCTCCGACAACATTTTTCTTTTAGCAATTTATTCTTCTTTTTACTGTTTTTGCAAGGATATTTTTGTTGGCGGATCAGAGCTCATAAGACACCCAAGAGTCATGAAAGAATTGCAGAACGAGGTGAAGAGAATTGCTCCTGAAAAATTAAACATAACAGAAGCTGATTTAGACAAATTGCATTACCTCAAATCTATACTAATATAATAGTGTGTGGCCCCACGCGATACACTGAAAACTATTTTTTATTAAAATTTTTTTATTTTAAAATGTAGAATGATGTTATATTTAATAATATATTTAAATTAATTGCTTTTTAAATTTAATAAGAAAGTAATAAGATGTTTTTTTGAAAGAGAAAGTAATAATTTATTAAAATTAATTATTATGAATTAATAATTATAAAATTTTATTTTATTATTTTAAGATTTTACTGGAAATAATTTTATTATTTTAAGATCACTTTATATTTTCGGATAACTTTTATCAAATTTCTATATGTGCCGAATTATTATGAATTAATAATTATAAAATTTAATTTTGTTATTTTGAGATTTTTTTTGAATTTTCAAATGAAATTTGTGGAATATTGAAATCCATATGCTGTTTTTTTTTTTTTTTTTTTGCAGTTCATAATAAATTCAATGTTTTTTTTAATCATGCCCCTGTCCTCGTTAGCCCTTCTCATTATTGTCTCAACTGAAACAAATGGAAAATTTTCACAAAATTTCATTTAAAAATTCAAAGTTGAAATTTACATCAATGAATTTAAATCACATATCAACATTTATAATATAGTAAAACTCCATTAACATGTCACTTGGGCTGATATTTACATTCAGATTAGCTTTGACAATTTTTTCAATCTATGCAACCTTCTCATTTGCAATTGCTGCAGTCAATTCTGCATTGGCTAGCTCCTGAAGCTTCTTCATATTTGTTTCTGCTTCACTTTCCAGCAATTATAATGGAATGGCAACTTGAATTGCTGAGTTACCATGTGCTGGCATAAGGCATATAATACTTTTACTGAAAAAGAAAAAAAATAATAAGCAAACCTTCCGTCAAGTTCCAGCTTGAGTTTTTCTTCCATCTTTTCTTGAAGTGTTCTAAGAGCAGCTGCTGCTTTTGCTTTCTCTCTTTTTATTTCCTAAAATGTTAATGTGGTTACAGGTGGTTCCAAATTGCTGGGAAGAAGTTGAAGACATTTTATGCACATGAAAAATGTGATCATTGAGCTGTATTTTCTAAAATCTAGTACAGGATAATCGACAGTACACATATATAAATCAACAGTAAAACCTTATCAAGCATTGCTGCCTCTTTAGCGCGCATGAGTTCTCTAGCCCTTAAATCCCTATATTCTTTTTCATATTTTTCCTAATAGCAACAAAAGGTGAAGAAGGAATTCCAGAAGATTGCCAAAGAATCATAGTTTCAATTAGAAACTCAAAAGATGGAACTCTAGTAGTAAATACAGAGTAAAACTCGACTTAATATGCATTCAATTACAGTAGTTACCTTTTATAGTTGGTTTGTTAGCCACCTTACCTCTCTTTGGTGTCTCCTTGAAAGACCAAAACTTTTTTTAGCTTTGGTTTTGGTTTCTTGAAGGGAACTGAAAGAGAGGAAGAGAGGTGAAACATGGAAGTTGTCTTACAGATTAAAGGGCTTCTTTCACTACCACCAAACCCCAAAATCAGAGACTCACTAAATCATAAACATTGCAATTAATTTTTTAAAAAAATTTAAATTTTTACTTGTTTTCCATGGATTATATGAGTGTGCTCTGTAACTTTACTCTTTGCTGCTGCACTTTGCACTATTATTGATGAAACATGGAAGCTGTTTTACAGACCAAAGAGCTTCTTTCACTACCACTAAACTCCAAAATCAGAGATTCACTCAATCATAAACATTGAAAATTTAAATTTTTACCTGTTTTCCATGGATTATATGTGTTTTGTAACTTTGCTCTGTGCTGCTACACTTTGCACTATTATTTTATATGAAACAGTACACAAAAGACATGATATTTTTTTCCGCGCATGGCTAAAATCCTAAAAATAACACTCTAACAGGCCCAATATCAACGAAAAAAAAGACCCAATATCAGCCAAAAAAAAAAAGACCCAATATCAACAATAGCTACTTCCACACAACATAATAAATTTGCTCAATCATTCATAGTCAACAGGAAGATCAAATCCCCAGGCAACCAATGAAACATGCAAACAAAAAAAAAAATATCAGAACTGGAAACTTTTTGAATCATATAGGTACATGTGACGATTATTCGCAACATAATGTAACTATGATCGAGGTCAATTAATGTGCAATCCAAACCAAAAACAAATTATTATTATTATTATTATTATAATTATAGAACTAATTCTTTAAAAAAAATGAAGCAGAATAATGTTGCTAGGCTTAGAAAAATGTAAAATCCTTAAATTTGACTGTGAGAAAAAAAAAAAGGAACCTGTTGCAACAAAATCCACTAGTGTCATTCTGACAGATTCCTCACCATCTTGATGGGGTTGGACCCATTCCTTCATCACTAAAGCTCTTAGACTCAGGCCAAACACCTCATAAAATCCCAACAAAAAAAAATAAATAAAAATGATAAATGATGTAAAAGAGAAATAATTGGCAAAGGCAAAAAAAAAAAAAATGTAAAACAATTGACAAAGCAATAGTAGCACCACAAATTTCTTATTATACTATGCATAAAGGAAACAAAGTTGACACGCATATTTGAGCTTTATATCGTAATTAACCCTACAACTCTCTACCCTTATTCTTACTGTTTGTTTAAATGCTCCAATAAATATGTTAAATGCCCACCAAATTTTTTACATAAAATTTTATATACAAAACACGGTTTGAATCATTCTTGTTTTGTTGTGGATAAACCCATGAATCAGATTTCTTGGCTTTACATATTTAATAAAACTTTTTTTAGGGGATCCTTAAAATTAATGGATTAAGGGATTTGCATTGAGACTTTAATTTGGTAAAATTAAAATAAAATGTAAGAGATTACAATTTTCTGTTAAGAAAATTCTAAAGAATGTTCAGTCTAGTCAAAATCAATAAGCACTCTGTGCTAGTCAATTAAAACAGGGACAAATCCTAAAGACAGCCAAAAAATATAAAAACATGAAATCAATCTATCAAAACATTACAAATAATAAAATAATTATTATAATAATATTCCAATCATTGTTTTCAAAACAAAAATTTAGATGATTGAAATTAATTTTTTTGAATATTTCAAGAACAAAAAATAAAGAAATTTTTTTTAAAAAACTCGAGTTATAATACTTACCGGTATCAGGATTACCAATAATTACATCTTTACCAAATCTTTCCTTGGTCCAAAGAGAGTCAGTAGCAATTAAACCGTTTTTTTCTAATCCAAGAAAACTCTATGAATGTATTGTATGCAACTTTCTTGCCTTATTCAAGAGCACGCATACCACACCTGGATGGTCTGCATTGGTATAGAGTTCATACAAACTCTTCATTTATATACAAAGAAAAAAAATAGCCAAGAAAAAACAGAGATGAGGTAAGACCTGTGTTTATAGTGCAAGAAAAATCTAATTTCTCACTTGCAAGTTCCTCTGCCTCTTCCTCTTCAAGAATTGCAGCAAAGCCATTGCTGTGTTTAGTGTAAAAGATTTTGTTCCCTACCTTCTCATTGCTGCCAAAGAAACACTTCCATAAATAAATATATTGTTGATTATGGTATAACAACAGAACAAAAAAAATATGTATATACCTTGTCGACAATGAATTAAGCAATTTAAAGTGAGAATTTTCTACTTGCTTGTAATAAGATAGCTGAGCATCTGGACCATGTGAATGTGACCACAAATACACTATGTAAGTCTGCATAAAAAGAATCTTACCATCATCACCAGTTCATAACATTAAACTAAATTTGAAAATGGTAACTAAAAGTTGAAAATCCAAGAGGATGGAGAAGACCCCACATCAGATTTTTGGGAAAAAAAAAATGGAAACAACATTTGTTTCAGGATTGTGAAGAAAACAGGGGAACTGAAAAATCTCTTTCAAAACCATTCATTCTCTAAAACCATTCATTTTCTAAAACCATTCATTTTCCAAAGAATATTAAAACCACCCAACATCAAAATGGAAGCAACAATGCAAAGCATCTATATATGAAGTATACAAAGTGCCACATACCATTTATTGACAATGCCCAAGCAATGCTGCTAAATGATGACCATTTAGAATCCAAATACAGGCCTATGGAATAAAAGTACCTTCTCCATATCACAAAAAAAAAAGAAGCTCCTTATAATTATCTTGAATGCTTGAAGAGAGAATCCATGGATATTTTAATAGCATTTTACCAATAACTTTATCAAGTGCACCAACCTGAAAAGATATATGAGAAGATGTTTAAATTACAAGCTGTCCATATCTCAACCAAAACACCAAAAAAGAAGTAAAAAAAAAATTAAATAGAATTTAATAAAGAAACGCATAGAATCAACTATATCAAACTTGAGAAGTTACCTTCTCAAGAGCCAGAACTTTTCTTTCAATGCCTTTAATGTCACATAACATAATAGGAGGAAACAACAGGAATATGCTACCCATACATTGCCTAGGGACTCCAAAACTTTCGAGAGGTTCTACCATAGCCTTCAAGTGTACATCTAATGGCAACAAAAGAATACGTGGAAATGACTCGATCAAGTAACAAAAAGTGCAAATCCTCATCGATAGGTATAGATAAACACACCATCATTCGTCGAGCATTTTTCCTAATGAGGCCTTTATCATCACTGCCAGAAAAGAACATTTCCTTCATATACTTAACCTAAAAAGAAAATGTCAAATAAACAACAACTCCAAATATATATATATATAGGGAGAATGAATTTGACGAAGTAGCATTTGCTTACTTATATAAGATTTATATTTCTAAAGAAATCGAAGATAACAAAACTATGGTTCAACATAATCAACAGAGCATAAAGCCAAATCCAATTGTAAACAATTTATTGCATAAATCTTGATAACAGTCTAGTAGACGAAGCAAGAAGATTTTGCCAGTCAGTTTTTTGGGAGAGAGAGAGTTCAAGGGAAAGTTGAGTAGAAGAAAGATTGACACTTTAAATATTAATTAGATAAAAATGAGAAGAGCCAACCTTGTGAATGAGAGGCAGAAGCGACTGGCTGGAGAGGTATCGAGCAACATTCGTAGCAGAAGACAGGCTCAAACTAAGGCTCTCAAGAAAAGCGAACTTACAATCATCACCTTTGTCCTTGGCCATAAAAACCACCTAAAGCTCCACTCCTCCAAATCTTTAACGCTATCGATGAGCATCTTGGCATATTTGGGCCAATTAGAAGCAATGGAAATGGAATCCTCTAAGGAGATCCCAAACAGATGGAGGAAGAGGGAAATGGCTTCTTGGGTGTCTCTGAGTTGGTCGTCCAGCTGTTGATTTTCAGAGTTGATGGGATTTTGGGACCGAGGAAGATTTTTTCTACAAAAGAATTGATTACCTTTTTGACGGAGTGGAGAGGAAGGGAATTTGTCGTTGGGGAAAAGGATTAGGGGTCGGAATTGGGGAAAAGCAAAAGTCTTTGGAAGAGAAAAGGGGAAAAAAGGAATAGAAAAAATGGAAAACGTAGAGTGTAACGAAGAGTTGCAACCCCTTCAGTGTTTTTTTTTTTTTTGGTAAACACTGCGCGATCTTTTTTTTTTTTTTTCCTTATGAGCAGCACACTGCATTGCATTTAAAAAAAAAAGTTTTAGAGTTTGAGTATGCCACGTGTCCAATTTATGGATATCAACTGTTAGACGTGGCAAAATTCGTAAACCCCGTTATTATATATTGTATACAGATAAAGCTAAGTAGCAAATTTACTGTGGATGAACGGTACAATTTGTCACCCTTCAATTTGATCAAAATTTTACTTTTGCCACCGACCTATGTGTACTATTTGTAACTCATTAAGAAAATGGCTTCGCTTTGTTAAAATGACGAAATCGCACTTACTCTTAGAAAAAATAGCACCACATTGATGGATAAAATGGATAATGCGACTCACCCATTCAGAGTCCTAATTGTGGCCTCTTTTTCCCCTCATTCCTCTTAGAAAAAATAGCACCACATTGATGGATAAAATGGACAATTCGACTCACCCATTCAGAGCCCTAATTTTGGCCTCTCTTTCCCCTCATTCCTCATAATTCTCAGTCGCCTCTCCTTTTTCCCTTCTCCTCATTTTCTCTAATGGCTTCCCTTACATCTTATCGTTTTTTTTCCTTCCTCTTTTAGATTTTTTACACGTCTTCTTTTGAATCTTAATGTTCTTTGGACTATCTTTTTTCATTATCCATCTGTATATGTCTCTTTTAATCTTGATTGGAATCTTTACCAGTTCAGTTGAAGAGTTAAAATATGCCTTCTATAGGTAAGATTGGTGGCTGAGTCATTTCCTTCTTTTGTATTTATGCTTTTTGTGTTTTTCTATTATTTAAAGATCACATGTGAGAATTTTTCAAAACTTCTTATCCCTTCTTTATGAATTCTTAACATATGCTTTAAGTCCTTGTTTGGTTCAATTCCATCAAGTAATTCATTTCATTTGGAAATGAATTCCAAATGGAATTCATTTGCAAATGAATTTTTATTAATGAAGCGTGTTTGGTTTAAATGAATAATTTATAAAATTCATTTGAAATGAATTTCATATTTTGTTATATTGTGTTTGGTATAAATCTTGAATTCATATTTTTGTCAAATATACCATTTTAAATATAAAAGATGCTTTTGAAAATAAAAGTAATGAGGGGTGTTTTAGTCATTTAAAAGTATAGACTTAAAATTTGTGGAATTCATTTGAAAATTTCAACCATTTTGATAGAATTTGATTTAGTTATAATCAATTTCACAAATTTAAAAATTTGGAATTACAAATGAATTTCATACAAAATTCACTTATACCAAACATACATCATTTAGATTTGCAAATGAATTCCATAAAATTTTGTGGAATTCATTTATCTCAAACACACTCTAAATTTCATTTCTTTTTCTTTGATTTAAGCCAAAGTGATCATCTGGGTTTTTGATCAAACATATTCTTATTTGATTGTCGCCTTGAAGTTTGGGTTCGTGTGAATTAATTCTTATCGGTAATTCTGATTTTGTTTTTGTCTATGTACTTTATTTTATTTTATTTTATTTTAGATGTGTTTTCTTTGATTTTGGATTAAATTATAATATTTTCATAATCTTCACATCCTTTTTTGAAATAGGTTTAATCTATAGATTCTTAAATTTCTCAATTTTAATGCTCCTGTTTGTTATTACCTTTGGTTTTATTGAATTTGAACTTACATGTTCATTTTTTTTCTAGCAAATTTTCTCTTTGTTTTAGAATTTATTCCAGAGAAGAATTGACTTTTTCTGCGCTTGGTAAAAAAATACATCTGGATTAAGGGATATTGAGAAACTTGGAATCCAGTTTTGACTGTATTATATTATAAAAAAAATACTGACACCTGAGTAGTGAACTTCTCTTGCCATGTTCAAAAATATGTTTATCACATTTGCAAGAAATATATAAAATAGTCACAATTAATAATTATTCTCTTTTGATTTTAGAAAAATGAAATTCCAAGTCTACGCTTTGATACTTTATTTTAAAACTTATATCATATAACCTATTATTTATGTTCAACTATTAATAAAATATGATCTAAAAAGAAACAACAATGTTGGAAACTTTATATAAATAAACACTTCTTTAGGCTATCTTAACTGCTATAGTTTCTGTTTAACTTGCATATTACATTACCATATGCTACACAAGAATTACCTATGGCTAGAAGGGCTGCAGCTGCAATTTATTTAGCATGTGGTGTTGACACTTCTAAGGTTATGCGACTGATTGGTTGTCAATAAATGATTTTGTACCAAGACATCTTGGTGTTAGGCACCAAAGTAGTGCTATGGTGTTGGTTCAAACCCCATCAATCCCCCCTCCCCTCTAACATACTAACATATTTGAAAAAAAAAATGATATTTTATTAACAAATAGGGAAAGATGGGGGCAATATGCCTAAATAGTTTGTAAACATTCTACAAAATGACATACTATACTCTTTACTAGTTTATTAATGACAAATCTGCCATTCGACAAAAAAAAAAAAAAGTTATGCAGCTTCTGGTCCTTGATAACGCTGCTTAGATTTTTTTTTTTTTTTGTACTTAATAGTTTTGATTTCTATGATTTGTTCATATAGGCTTATGTGTTTGTGCAATCCCATGTCCATGCTCATGTAGAATTAATGTGGCTTATGAGTTCAACAAACAAATTGTGTTTTTTTTTACTTCCTTTTTATTTTTTTTCTAAATGATTACATTTTTTATTAATCATTTTTCTTTCTCTTTTTTTTAATGAGATTTCGTGACCAAGATGGCAAAGAAGGATGATATTATTTTTAATTTTTGGGGTAATTACATTTATAGTGTCTAAACTTTTCAATTTTTGCTATTTTGGTGTTTTATCAATTTTTTTGTTCAATCAAATGTCTAAACTTCACAAAATAATTATTATTTGGTGCTTTCGGTGAAAAAAAGCTGGCCGGAGTGATAGCTGGATAAAAGTGAGTCTCACTTTTAAATGACATGGATGCCACATAGGATTATGGTTAATAAATGGACACAATTGCCCTTAAAAGCTTTCCCCTCTGAAATTAGGGATTTCAGTGCATAAAAAATGCAAAGAGAAGAGAAAAAAGGCAAAGGAAAATAGTTGTTCTCGATATCTCTATAAATAACAGTAGTCGGCGAACGGGAGGAAGAAAAAGAAGAAGAAATGGTGTCGCTGAAACTCTAAAAGCAGTTCGCCGCCAACATTATAAATTGCAGTAAAAGGAAAGTGTGGCTCGATCCCAATGAAGCTAACAAAATCTCCATGGACAACTCATGCCAGAACATAAGGATGGTTTCATTATTTTGAAGCCAACAAAGATTCACTCTCAATCTCGTGCACGCCATATGAAGGAAGCTAAGAGAAAAGGATGTCATGCTGGATATGGTAAGTGTAAGGGTATAAGGGAAGCAAGGTTGCGAACAAAAATTCTCTAGATGCGAAGGATGCATGTTCTTAGACATCTTCTTCATGAATATAGAGAAGCGAAGAAGATCGACAAGCACTTGTACCATGACATGTACATGAAGGTGAAGGGTAATGCCTTTAAGAACAAGCATGTTCTCATGGAAAGCATTCACAAGTCAAAGGCTGAGAAGGCCAGAGAAAAGACTCTATCTGACCAATTTGAGGCTAACGCTATGTTTGGGAGGGGTTTAAGGAAGGGGAAGTAAGCGGAGGGAAGGGGAGGATGCTTTGAACTGGTTGTTTGGGAAGAAGAAATGGAAGGTTAAGGAAAGGCACGGACAGGGATGCTGTAACCCTCCGTACAGGTTTTTTTGCGTTTTTCTTACACCCCGATTTGGGGTGTAAGGAAGGTAAGGGAAGGTTTTATTTTTTTTCTTCCAAAATTATCCTTGGTTATAAATTAAAATTCCAAACTTACCCTCAGCTTCTTAAAACCTAATTTTTCTTTCTACACAGTCCCACTCCCATCTTTTTTGCTCTGTTTCTTTTTTCCTGGCTGCTGCGTCTTTTTCTTTCCAAGCCATTTTCTTTTTTTTTTTTAGATAATTTTCCAAGCCATTTTCAGATCTTCAGAAGGAATTTATGTAAGTTGGCTCTTTACTTTCGTTTTTAATTTTTTTTTGTTATTAAAC
>CATIWM010477594.1:0-13213 GCA_949671775.1 Mallotus repandus
ATGAAACACACAAACAACAAATAAAAATACTTAGAAGTAAAAATAACAAATACATAATCAAATAACACATAAACATAATAAAAGTCATATGAAAATGATACTAAACTATACTAAATAGCTATGCATATTTGCATTATATCACAGATCATCCAATCACTATACACTATCCCCATAAAAATAAGAGCTTAAGGAGACACCTTTTATCAAATTCAAACAGTTCATTGACGCTTACCTCCTTTTTAATAAAAAATACATACAAGTGTAAGATTTGAATTCTACTGTCATTGATTTAAAAGGAAAAGATTGTCCCATATTATATAGTTCATCATGCTTAAATCGTAGTACCTCCTCTATTAACCAAAAATATACATGTATAAATAATAAAGTTTATTGTCTGTTGGTGAGCTTGCATGTTACTGTCTGTTTTTTTTTTATCATTGAGCTCTTACTGTCTGTTTAGTCATGGTTTCTTGTTATTTCTCTTTAGTCAGGTTCGGTTGTTGTTGTTGAGGCTAAGAGAGTTGGGTGGTGCAACTGTTGTTGCTCTTTGGATGTGGATTTCCTTTTGTTCTTTTATTTGTTTTGAACATTTTATCACTCCCTTAGTTTTAGGGATTCATCACTTGACTTTTCCTGTTAGGTTTTTGACTTAAATTGTGAGGGATCCAAATTAGATTTAGGTTAGAAAAATTAATTCTTGGGAAAGAAATTAATTTTGGAATCATTCTAAAACTTCCTAAATAAGTTCTCTTGGGGCCAAAGTTTTAGAGGTCTATAAATATAAGTTTTTTGCAAGATTAAAAGGTGTGACACAAGACACAATGTAGAAGTATTGTGTGGTGGAAGCCATGGGACATAAGATAACTTGGGTTTGCAAGTTTGAGTGTTAGAAGCCAAGAAGCCATAGACATAAGACAACTTGGGGTTTGCAAGTTTGAGTGGGAATTATGTTTTGATGTGGGAATAACATCTAAGGTGGCTTGGGACTTGGGGCTTTAGAATCTTGTATTTATTTCTCTAGGGTTTCTAGAGAGGTCCTCTAGGGTTTTTAAAGGGGTTTTCTTCTAGGGTTTCTAGTAGGGTGATTTGTCTCTATGGCTTATAGAGAGGTTCTCTAGGGTTTCTAGAGGGGTGGAGAGGAGTGTGAATTCTTCGGGTTTTATATGAGAGGGTGATACAAAATTGTAGATTTGGGTTTAATCAACTCAAGGGAAGTAATAATGTATTCTATTGGTGTTTTTCTCATATAGTGAAGAATTGGTATCTCTCCATGGATGTAGGCAGTTAAAAGTCGAACCACGTTAAATTCTTGTGTGCTATTTTATATTTTGATTTGATTTGTTTTATCTTGACATATTTATTGATTGGTTGTAATTGGGAGGATCTTTTCCCAACAAGTGGTATTAGACCTTTGGTTAGAATCAATAGATGTGTCAAGTAATTTACTCTTAGGAAAAGAAGAGTAAAGGATTTGGCACAAGTGTTGAAGTGTTGAAGGGAAAGGAGGTGAAATCAGAATGGGTGATGAAGAGCTCAAAGAGGTATATCAGGTGAGGTGGAGAGATCTCCATAGAGTCAAGGAGCGACTTGACCGGGTTTCAGCTGCACATGGTGTATTGGCCGTAGGTAAATCAAGGGTGTCACCAAGAATTGATTCGGGATGTGTAGTTGGGTTACTAAGGCTAATGTGTTTGCACAATTTAAGTCAAGGTAGAGATTTGTTAGGTTTTTGACTTAAATTGTGAGGAATCCAAATTGGATTTAGATTAAGAAAATTAATTCTTGGGAAAGGAATTAATTTTGGAATCATTCTAAAACTTCCTAAATAAGTTTTCTTGGGGCCAAAGCTTTAGAGGTCTATAAATACAAGTTTTTTTCAAGATTAAAAGGTGTGACACAAGAAACAATGTAAAAATATTGTGTGGTGGAAGCCATAGGACACAAGACAACTTGGGTTTGCAAGTTTGAGTATTGGAAGCCAAGAAGCCATGGACATAAGACAACTTGGGGTTTGAAAGTTTGAGTGGAAATTATGTTTTGATGTGGGAATAACATCAAAAGGGCTTGGGTGTGGGCATAAAATCAAAGGTGGCTTAGGGCTTGGGGCTTTAGAATCTTGTATTTGTTTCTCTAAGGTTTCTAGAGAGGGTTTCCTCTAGAATTTTTAGAGGGATTGTTTTCTTCTAGGGTTTCTAGTAGGGTGATTTGTCTCTATGGTTTATAGAGATGTTCTCTGGGGTTTCTAGAGGGGTGGAGAGTAGTGTGAATTCTTCGAGTTTTATATGAGAGGGTGATACAAAATTATAGGTTTGGGTTTAATCAACTCAAGGGAAATAACAATGTATTGTATTGGTGTTTATCTCATATAATGAAAAAATTGGTATCTCTCCATGGATGTAGGCAGTTAAAAGCCGAACCACGTTAAATTCTTGTGTGCTCTTTTATTTTCTGATTTGATTTTTTTATCTTGACATATTTATTGATTGGTTGTAATTGGGAGGATCTTTTCCCAACATTTCCCAAGCGATTTTCTCCTTCATATTTAACTAAATAAAATTATTGCTTATAAAAAAAACAAGGATTATACATCACTGAATGGTTATATATAATAACAAATTAAATATTTGAAATTTTTTTAAAACTTTAAAATTCTAATTCATGATTTCTTACATATTTTTTATTTGAACCACTGATATTCAGGATTCACTGAACTTTGACTAATCTGGTTCGATCTAAACAAAATCACAAGAGTGGTAAGGGTATCACAACAACTAATTCAACGCACTATACTCTTATATATTATCACACTATACTCTTCACCCTCCTGCAAGCTTCACTGAAGGTGACACCATAATAACCGTTTTATTAAGCACTTAACAATGTACATGTTCTTTTGTGGGCAAATGCCTTTAATTCGTTCTGTGCCTACCTTACCTTGCACAAAATGAAATTTTATTTTTTACTTTTTGGAGCTAGAGCAAAATTAAAATCAGATTAAAGGTCCATAAATAGCATTTAAATATTCACGCCAAACAATCCAACTACTAAACACAAAAAATTCAATTTTTATGCACAGCCCTATATAAATTACACCACCAACTTCCCGAAAGCTAGGAAATAGCTGAATTCCGTCCCGTTTTAGCAGCAGCACAATGCACCAATTTGGGGTTATACATCATAGCTACGAGTTTCATTAAAGTTATATTAGTTTACTTGTAATTTTCTCATGTACACTATAAATTTATATGTAAGTGAAGCTAAAATGCATCAACCAACTTCAAGTTTAATAAATACTCGAGTTTTTTGTTTGTGCGCGCGCGCGTTTGATGTGGTGTAAAGGCCTATCGACTTCAAATAGTACAAAATAAGCAACAATAATTAATGCATTAACATTCTTGCACAGTTTAATGTTATTTCTTAAGTGCATCTGAAGCTGATTATGAACAAGAGACCCTGCCAAGAAAATAAAAGGAGAAGTGGAAAAAGAACAAATTAATTAACATTATGAGGCCAGGGTGTTCATTATTAAGGATATGATGTTAAATCAGATTAAATCAAATGATTATATAATTTGGTTTGGTTTAAAAATTTTAAAGAAAAATTTATGATTAGATTTCAATATCTTTTAGAGGGCAAAGCAAATTAAATTGTAACCAAATATATATATATATATATCAAAGAAAGATACTTATAGGCAAAATTTAAAAAGCACTTATTAAAATTGTCCATAAATAATATTTTTTTTATTTGAATCTCCAATATTCAAAATATACTCGACTTTTACTTATCCATTTCGATTTAGACAGAACTATAAAAACAGTAAAAAATTTCCAATAACCATTTTAGTGTCACTCATACATCAAGATTCGAGATAAATAAATAAATAATAACTTTTTTAAATAGAGACATCAAAGATAGGATACATTCCTATTTTATCAGAAATTGTCTATATCATTTACACTATGCATGACAACTATATAGAGAAATGCAAGGAAAAACTTTTTTTTAAAGGAAGGGAAGGAAATAAAAATTATAAATTTTATTGTATTTGATAATTTAAAATTAATTAATAAAGAAAAAAAAAGAAGAAATGTTTAAAAAGGAAATAACATTTTAAATTGGACGATGATACATGTCGCAACTCGCGACATGTACAGTCCGTCGCGGGGTAGTCAAAATTCCAACTTTGCCCTTTTTATTTTTTTCTTTGAATTTTATTTTTTTTTGAAAATTTAATTATTTTTTTTAATCTAAAACCTAAGTTGCACATGGGTGAACCCGTCGTGCAAGGATTTAAATACCCGTAGTTTGTAAATTTTTTTTTGAAATCTAAAATTTAAATTGCACACAAGCGAACTCGTAGTGCAAGGATTTAAACACTCGTAGTCTATAATTTTTTTTTAATCTAAAACTTATTTGCATATGGGTGGACCTGTCATATAAGAATTTAAACACCCGTAATCTGTAAATTTTTTTTAATAATCTCAAGAAAAAAAAATTAAACTAAGGGGCATTATGGTAATTGCATCGTGGATAGCGACGGTAGCGTCTCTACTCGCAACGCAAATTTTTGTCCCTTTAAATTACAATGTGTTGTGGAGTTGAAATATTTTACTCCCCACTTTTGGGTGTAATCAATTTCACCTTTCAATTTTTTTCCTTCTTTATTAACTTCTAATAGCCAAATAACATAAGATCTTATTTTCCTGCTGTTTCCTTCCCTTATAATTTTTTTTTATAAATAAGGATGTCGTATGATCTAAACTTCAATTAACTGCATAATGAGCTCAGTTCTCTCCTTTAAATAGACAAATGCATAAATTGAACCTTACACCTCAGAATGCCTTTAGAGATGAGTTACCATTTTACTACTCATTTTCTTGCTTAATTTAATTTTCTTTGCTCAATATAAACTGCTATTAGCCCCAAATTAGACTGTGAACACCCATTGTAATTACCATAGCCATCATGATAGAGAATGCTCTAATATTAGGAAACTAGCTAGATGTGAATGAATTAATAAATCTTTACAGCTGCAAATTCTAAATTAAGGATACACAAATCAGAACATATTCTTCCTTCAATTTCAAGTAACTTTCGATTTTTGACTTCCATACTACATGTCAAAAAAATAAATAAATAAACAACTCATCATTTGATTACAAAATCAATATTAGTTCAAAGATCGATTATTATTCTTGCATGCATTTAGCCAATTAACTCTATAATTGGGGAACATACAAAAAATTTGAAACTTGATACAAATGACACTATTGCACTAAAACCCACAATAGATTTTGATCAGTGATCACAAACAAACATGATTAGGTTACAATCATTATGAAAATAATTGAGTTTATATGCACCCTTGATTGCAGAGAAAAAGTGGGTGCATTTGTATGTAGTGTATGTACACACATTTAGATGGGTGAGTGTGATTGAACAATGGAGGGTGAGCCCCAATCATTGTCGTTTCTACTATTATGATTATCGAATCGTATCTTAATGGTGTCAGCTTCCTCGTGTTTTGTGTCTTAAACTAGACAAATGCTAAAAAAAATCAATAATCACTTCTCTTTTGATCAATACTGCCATTGGCATAAAACCAAAAAATAGTACTGCTACTGTTCACTTTGTTAGTGTCCTTTTTTATGACAGATCTGACATCATTCATCTCTTTGGCTTTCTGGGCTATCAGCACTCTTTACGTCTTTTCTCTCGCTAACTAATCTGCTCAAGCTAATTACACTTAAGTGACTACTGATTACTTATTGAATTATGTGTAAGAGGGGAAAAAAAAAAAAAAGAGATTATTAGTCCAAAGGTAAAATTATCTTAGGCTCCAGGTAACAGAAAATTCTTTATTATGCTCTCTATATTATTGACTCGTACATAATATCAATATAATAATTTATATATTCCACTTATTTTCTATACTATTACTCAAAATAAACTCTTTCAATTCATATATCAATAAAAAAAATATGTACAATTTTTTTTGTTTGAACTAACGATATCCAAAGTCTATTAGACCCTAATTAATCTAGTTCTACCTAGGCAAAACCACAAGGGTCACAAAGGTCTTATAACAACTAATTAATTTAATGTGATTGCATACTCTAGATTTTAAACCCGAAACCTCATTTAACCAGAAACAACTCATGCCAGTTGATATCAACAATTGTTGGTAAAAATGTATAATTTATTATTCAATCTTTTTGAAAAAATATTTAAAAAATTTAATTTTAAATGCATTATGAGGATATGAAGAAGTCCACCTTTAAAATGGAAAAAATATAGTAAAAAATAAAGCACAAATTGGCTTGAAAATATTTTTACCATATGAAGAAAAGGTAAAAAAAAAAGTAAAAGAAAAGGAATGAATGACTTCTAGATTTGAACTCTGGTTAATTGATAATTATTGGTCGCATGTATATGTACAATATAACATGTTGCTCTTAAAATGTCTTACACATAAATGGCATCAAGAAACGAATTAACATACACACTCAAAAAAAGAAATAAAGAAAGGAATTTAATGGAGTATATATATTACTTGCTTGCTAAATGCTATTCACATGCATGCTAGCCATATAGATAGGCAAAAAGATAATGATTATAAAGGGAAACTCATGATGCCTTTGACTGATATACTGGGGAGTGATGATGAAGGTGATAATTACTGATCATGACATTGGCCAGAATCATTGTGGATGATGATGAAGTTGAGCCAGCTAAACCCTTGATTTGTTTCTTGCTAGTTACTTGTTGGACTCTGGATTTGGACCACTAGGAACTTCATGTGCAGCTGCTTTAAACTGTTGTCCTGAAACAGAAGTAGCGGTGCTAACAGCAGCAGCAGCCGCATCAGAAGAAGAAGAAGAAGAAGAAGGTGTATACTTTGTTTGTTGAGGATGGAATTCTGTAGCGGAAGCCATGAATTTCCTTTGGAAATCAAGAGGACGAGCGAGAAGAGGAACAGCCAAGAAGATGAAAAGCCCAAGAAACAGCAACATAGCTGGTGGTCTTGTTGATGAGGTTTCAGGAACAGCTGGTGGCGCCATGAAATTTGAACCTGCAGTAGTAATTTTTATAAACCACCCCCCAGTAATCCAGAAGGGATCAATATCCATGAACCAGTTGAAAACACCAAATCAACTAAAAGGAATCGTCTAGCTAGCACCAAGCAACAAGAAACGCAAAAGAGAATAAAAAAAAGGTGATTAAGTAAAGAAAATAAAGTTGCAGCTAGCTAGATACATACGCATACATATATAGCAGAGATATATGGCATAGGGAAGCTCTAAATTAATTCAAAGGGTGCTTGTTTGTTTGATGCATTAAGAAGTTATACCTATTATAAAGTTGGCAAAAATGTATTGTCACTTTCTTTTGTGATTCCATCATTGCCCTTCTTGTTGCCAGTAAATTTCAAATGAACCATATATATATATATATAATTTTTACAATATGCATCATTAATTTAATTACCAAAATTTAAAAGTGACAAATACTTTTTCATTATATTAAAAAATTATAAATTTAATTTATAATTTTTGTACAAGTGATTTCTTTTTAAAATTTTGAAAAATAATTCAACAATCAAATGCAATACGTGAGAATGGAGGTAAAAAAGTTTCCTATAATTCATGAGACAAAAACATTATTCATTTATTATTAGATTGATCAAGGAAGTTGATAATATTTTTTTTGAACAATAAAGAAGTTGATTATATGAAAAGCATATAATGATGATTTGATTTTAACCCGGATATATAGTTTGGTCTTGCAAAAAAAAATCAGGGCCAACGTGTTTTTTTTTTTTAATAGAGAATATAGGTTATAAGAGTGTGTTTGATAATTTCAAAAAAAAAGTGTGTTTGGTATATTAAAATTTTATAAATTTTTATGAAATTTATTTTTAATTTTAAATAATACATATTTAATTTTAAAAAAATGTTGTAAAATTCATTTGTAATTTTAAAATTTTAAATCTATGAAATTGATTATAATTAGATCAAATTGTAATAAATGGTTGAAATTTGTAAATGAATTTCACAATTTTTAAATCTATATTTCTAAAATGACTAAAATATTTCTACTTATTTTTATTTTTAAAAATATCTTTTTATTTAGAAGGATATTTTTTGACCAAAATTAAATTAAATTTAAATTATATATTTATATTAAATGCAATATAAAAAAATGTGAAAATAATTTCAAATAAATTTTACAAACTATTTATTTAAACTAAATATATATTTTTTAATAAATTTTTATCTAAAAATGAATTTCATTTGAAATTTACGTAAAAATGAAATAAATTTTTTGTTAAAATTAAACCAAATATAATGTAAATATCAATAAATTATATATTTAGACAATTCTTTTTTAAAAAAAATTTATGACATAAAATAAGAACCATGCATCTCATGTGATACTATTAGAAATTAGTTGGCACTTGACCACTGCCTTAATGGTTTGGATGTATGCTCCATAAATTATTCTCTTTCTTTGACTAGAAGAGCCCATTTAAGAATTACAGGTGGCGTCATGTTATGTCTCTTTTGGCTTTTATCAAAAATTTGAAATAAAGAAGCAGACCAGGACTACACTGAAAAAGCAAATTAAAGAATCATATCTTTAACCCTGCTTTTTATTTATTATTATTATTTTTAAATAACACTATTTTTTTTTCACTTGTGAAAATCCAGCATACCACTCTCCACAATCTCATTCATGGGTCCCCACGTCCATTATCAACCTACTTAAAATTTAACACATTAATTTGTCACGTTAATTAAGGTTGTTTTTGGTAAATTATTTCTAATCTCCCTGCACCCCTCTCTTCAATTTGGCTATATACACTGGAGGGTACAAAACGGTCTAATTAAATCTAATTAAAAAAATATTACTTAAATGAAGTTTTAAGTTTGGAATTGTGGTTTATATAATTGAGTTAAATTAATTATTTAAAAAATTTTATTATTTTTATAGTCATATTTGGATCAAAACTGAATTATTTAACCTTCAATAAATTTTAAATATGGTTAGATTTAGATTAAATAAATTTTTTAAACAATTACTTTTCACATGTATATTCTAGCTACCAATTTCTCCTCTCTCTCTCTCTCTCTCTCTCTCTCTCTCTATGTATATATATATATATATATTATTGTTAAATTGTTGCTACACATCTATGAACCTTAAAATACACAAAATCTATATTAATTATTGGATAAAAATATGTGTTGCTAGCAACAACATAAATAGTTTATCTTTGTATCTCTATGTTATTTTAATAATTATAAAAATAATAAAATAATAAATTATTTACAATATATGAATTTTTAAATCATAACACAACGAATTCATTCATTTATTTTAAGTTTTAGATTTCATAAATTTAATTTATTATCCAATTAAAATAAATGCTTCTAATATGTTGTATAACTTTTGTTGTATTGTAAAACAAATAAATTAGATATAAATATAATATATATAAAAAAATTCATCCTTACAACTCATAGATGTTGCGAACTGCGACGTCTGTTAGCATCCTCAATTATTCATTATTTACATGATAAAATATGTGATATATATTCAAATAAATGTGTATTGCAAGAGCTAGTGTAAGTGATAGAAGAGTTCTTTATTGTCTTCAAGGATGAGAGAAAATATTTTCTTAAAATATCAAATTGGTGTGAAGAGTAAATCTTTAAAAATGTACAAAAACAATATAATTAGAAATTAATATTTCAAAATAAAAATAATAAAATGTTAAACTTTATAATTTTTTTTTAACATGTTAATAAAAAAATTGTATATAATTTTATCCACAAAAGTAATCACAATTGACTATAAAGAAACAAAAATATATATTAGGATACCTTTAAGCTCAATGTGATTGCGGCTTGAAAGCTTGTCGATAATTTCTCCTTAATGGTGGCGGATTGTGACATAAGAAAAGCATAACCTTTTCATTGTCTGTGAGCTATAGTGACTGCTGACTTATCTTTTGAAAATAATGGAGAAATGAAAACAAAATCGTTCATATGCATGGCAAAAAGCAACACATTTTCCACGTAAAACGTTCACACACACTTCACATATCATACAACATTTGCTTTGTTATTGATGCGAGTCAACTTAAACCCTAATCTCCATGGGCGGATTTAGGGGGGCAATGGGGGCACTTACCCCCTGCCTATAAAAAAATATTTAATATAGTATAGGTATTTTTTATTTTGCCCCCACTAAATTTTTTTAATTATATATATACCCCACTAAATTTTTTCAATTATATATATATATATTCTCAAAATAATATAATATGTAATCTTTTTTGTAAACCCTTAGTGAATCCATAATAATAACTCAATAGTCTATTATTATAATTTTTTTAGAAAATTCAAATAATAATTTTTTTTTATTTTTTCTTTTCATTGTTTTTAAATTTCACTTTTTGACTTAATTTTTCCAAAATTTCATATCTTACCTCTCCTTTTCATTTCTTCTCCTAAATTAGCCACCCACACCTCACCTCTTTTACTTTGTATATTCTTCTTTAATATTAATTATTATGCACAGAGCAATTTAATTAGAGTAATAATTTAGTATAACATTCAGCTATCCATCAATTATATATGCGATCAATTAATTTTTTTGTTTTATTGCACATACTTAGTTTGACCAATTTTAATGTATATTTTTTCCTTTAATTTGCTCATTAGTTACTATGCTGAAAACTAAATTTATAATTTTTTTTATATTGTGATAGCTGATTATCTTTTATATGATTTTGATTATAGATATAATTATGGATAAATTTCTCAAAAGAAAAGTTTTTGTTGAAGAAAACTAAATTAATTTGGTGTTTTTTTTTTTCATGATTTTGATTATCCGTTTTGATTTTGATTATTTTTTATGTTATTTTTTGTGTATATTATTTTTTTAAAATTTAAACTATTGTTGGTGTGTTTGAAATATTATTTGCATTAGTTTATATTAAATGAAACATTTCTAATATATTAAAATATGGTAAAGTTTGCACCCCCCCCCCCCCCCCCGCTAAAATTTTTCTCTAGCTCCGTCCCTGCTAGTCTCCAAGATTAAGTATAGAGCAAGTAGGGTATCGAACACTGAGGAATTTGGAGTAAATTTTGTATTAACCACGCAAATACTAGGATGGATAGACAAATTATATTAAAATAATATTAATTTATTCTAATTAACTTAAAGTTATTAAATTACTAACTACACTAATTAAATTGAATATACTAATAACGATTTTTAGCAATGTATGTTAGAATTACAATTTAGAATTAATCAAGAATTATAAAAGTTAACAATCATATAAATATGCATGTATTGATTGGAGAATATAGCCAATGATCCTTAAAAGCAACTCACATTGTCAATTAAGGGTATTTTCATTTATAGTCCACACATACTCTCGTGAAATTGCAGAAATAAACAAAAACCAACAAGTTCTGTGCCAATTCTTTATCCCCTTAAAGTGAATATCTTGTCTCCAAGTGTTATTCTAACCTCTAAGTAAATTCAATTGGATTTCTACCAAAATGCTCCAATTCTCATTGTAAACATTTTGATTAATAAGTTATATATGGTGATCAAGCATACATAACACAATTCAAAACTCAATTAAAATTAAATCAACCATGAATTATAATAGATAAAAAGGTGATTTATAGATTAATTCATCATTGTAGTTCTACATACAAAGACTTAGCCAAAATATATAATGCTCAAAATGAAGGAACAACAAGGAAGTATTTAAACATCAGGTGATTAAATAGAAATAAGGAGAAAAGATTGTATTGATAAACTCTTCAATGTTCTACAAGAAGTTACTTGATTGTGGTAGGTCCTCTTGATATCTTTCTTCAATTCTTGGATATGCCTTTTGAACACTAAGTACTTCAACTTCTTCTTTCTTTTTTTTTTTTCAACAATAAAACTAATAAAGATAATAACTATTTTTAATGCTTAAACTAGAATGTTTTTCATGCCTAAAACAGAGCCAACTTCATGTATTTATAGGCTTCTCATGATCCTAATTTGTGTCCCTTTGAAATAGATACAAATATGAAAGGGTGCGGTGAAGGGGTGTGAGGGACGAGTCGGTAGCACTATGCCGACTCAAGAGGAACTCGACATTGGATGTCTCTATAATCACTTGACACGGATGTGACGAGTCGATATGGTTTTCTACCCTCATCGTATGGTTCGTGCCGACTCGTCACAGGCATCACGAGTCAGCATCAAGGCTTGTTGTAACAACTCAGTAGCAATGTGTCGAGTTAGCACCCCTCTGTGGAGCCTCATTTTGATTCTTCATGCATCATTCTTCATTCTAGTCAACCCAAATACACTTCCATGCATGAATTAAGCCTAAGAAAACATACAAAACACAAAATTAACATAAGAACAACATAAACAAATCTAAATAGAATTAATGCATAAAAACTTAAACAAACACAATGAAAAACTAAAGAAAACTAAACTATAATTACCCTAAAGAACTATGCTAATTTACATTATAACAAACTCCCCCACACTTAGACCTTGCTTACCCTCAAGCAAGAATTAAAGACCTAAGCGGGAGAATGACAAAATTCTTTTATCTTCTCCAAAATAGACATTGTTATCTCAATAAGTCATCTCAATTAAGAAAGAAATTTTAAGAAAATGGTAGTTAGCAACTAAGCTTCCAATGCTTAACAATAATAGATAGGACAAATTTTATAGCATAATCAATAAGTTTAACAATTTTCTTAAACTATTAAGAATAAAATCAAAGAATATAAAGTCAAAGTGCTAACCAAGCTTTCTAACTATAATGCTCATTCATTAAACTTAGGATTTTTAAGAACTAAAGTAGGCATGGGACAAGGATTAAGTACACGCAATAGCTAATAATTCTCATGGAGTTTTTAGACACACACATATGGACTAATTGCATTTCTTTTTGAATGAGTGTAATTAAGGAGCATACTCACTTATATATAACTTACTCGAAATGCAACAACTTGTAACGTCATACATTCTTTCCGAATGAGTGTAATTAAGGAGCATACTCACTTACACACAACTTACTCGAAATGAATCAACTTATGATGTCATTCATTCTTTCCGAATGAATGTAATTAAGGAGCATACTCACTTACACATAACTTACTTGAAATGTATC
>CATIWM010477604.1:0-13711 GCA_949671775.1 Mallotus repandus
ATAAAAATAAACAAATAAAACAAAAAGAGAAATAAAATTAAAAATAAAGAAATAAAGAAAATAAAGGGGATGAAGATGAATATGATGCTGTTTGATTTCTCCTCAGAGTTTTGTTAATTCACCATTTGGTTGCTTGAAATCAAATCCTTGAATTGATCTTCCTTCCCAAGTATTGCTTGCTTGCTTGCTTGAAAACAAAAAAACAAATAAAAATCTCTCAAAAGCCTATGCTATTCCAAGAGAAAAAGCACGTCCAAGACAATGAAAAGGTTGATCTTTTACTCTTCTTGTAACTTTCACCATGTGTTTTTCTCTTAAAAATACTTCTCTTATATAGATGACAAAAACCTAGAAATGCCATAACTACTGTGTAGTGTCTAATAAAACTTCTAATCATGCTATAAGCCTTATAGGACATATAGCTTAACTTTGAATCTCTGTTATAACTACTGTGTAGTGTCCAACAGAGTGAAAATGAAATTTATATTGTATCTACTATACAAAATACAATACAGACAAATTTTGAAAACAAGTTATGGCTATTGTGCATCATATAACTAAAATGAAATTTTAAATTAAGTTATAGCCATTATGTAGCATATAACAAAAATGAAATTTGTAATTAAGTTATAGCCACCGTGCAACATATAAGTAAAATGAAATTTGTTATTACTACTGTATAGTAAATAACAAAATGTGCATGAAATATAGAAATTAAATTTTTTAACATTCAAAAATTCTGCACTGGTTGACCATGCATCTATGCTAATGATTTAATAATTCCATGAATTATTAAATTTATTATCATGTTATTTTCTAAAGTCCCCATTAAGAATTAATCTCTTAATTGAATTGCAATTTTGGACTAAATTGCAAGAAAACTTATAGACTTATTTACAAGAAAAATTTAAAGGATTAAAATGGATATTTGTCACTTTAATATATACTTACCTTTCTTTCCTTTTCCTGATTCATCATCTTCTTTTCCTATTCTTTCACTTCCCTTTCACTCTCACTTTGATTTTGATTTCTTCTTTCTTTAAAAAAAAGAACGTGCAAAGGTAAGAAATTGATTTTATTATTTCTGAATTTTATTCAGAAACCGTTGAAGTTTTCTAGCTATTTCCATTTAGCTCAGGAACTATTCTATGGTTTGTCTGCTGAAGTAACTAAATACATCTGGGCATCAGGCTTCAGACATTTCATTGCTTCTCTTCCGACTCAACGAGGTAGATCAGACTATTTCTCTCTCTTTGCACTGATTGAAAGATGGATGGACACTACCCATACATTCCACACTCATGTGGATGAGTTGACTATCTCTTCGATGAGCTTTTCTGACATTACTAGGATTGCCTTTAGAGGTACCCCAATCCCTTTTGATGTCAATTATTGTAACCTTTCTGAAGATGCTAGGAGCTAGTATGTCCGTGATTTGCTCCAATTCATTCCAACCTGAAAGAATTGAAAGAATGTAGTGCTTATTCTTTTGTTTATAGTTTTAGGAGACTTCCCACCACTACTCCTAAATAGATTATCCAGAAGTCAAGATGTGTCTTACTGATACTGCTTAGCAGTGCCCTCTTCTGTGAGACTGGTCATAAGGTTAGCATCACCCTTCTTGACCCTCTTTGAGAACTTAGTCGAGTTGCTACCTTCGATTGGGGTTCTATAGCACTTACCTATCTTTATTATAGGCTTGACACTGTATGCAGAGGTGCAGTCACGATGTGTGGCTTCTGGCATGTTTTGCATGTATGTTTCTACAGCCCTTTAGTTTCTTTTTTCTTTTGTGATCTCTTTTTCCTATATTGATTGTTTCCTTTTAGATTTGGAGCATTGAGATTGGATTGATTCAAGGCTTTAATGCTATTAGCCTGGACATGAGCCTTCCTTTAATGTAGAGATAAGGCTCTTCTCACCTTTCTAGCATCATACATAATTTACAGACTTATCACGTACAACTAAACACTTTAGAGTGGGACTTGATAAGAATAGTTAAATAACATCTAACTAATTTGATTTAAATTGTAGATTAAATCTAATTGGTTTGATGGCGCTGAGGATATTTAGTGATATGATTTCATGGTTGCTGCTTTGAGGCTTAGGACTATGAGGATCTTACTCCTTAGTTATGGCTACAAGATGTGGTATCTTGGTAAACATGTATATCAATAGCATACAAGGCTTTCTCGATGATGCATTCCTTCTCTTATTCCCTCCTCTATATTATGGAGTAGTGACTTGATAGGTCTAGAGCTGAGAGTAGCTCTAGAGTGGTATGATGCTTCGACTATGCTTGAGCGTTCCTAAGACTATCATCGGTTCATTCAGGAAAACCTTCTGGAGCAGATTCCTACAAATTTCAAAGAGGTTTGATCTTTGTCTTCTTGCCTTTTACTTAATGATTATTGCTTTAATATTTTGTTCTCTTTCAGGTTGAGAGAGTATATTCTCATTTTGATGAAGAGATTGAGACCGATCCTCAGACAATGAGGACTGAGCAAGGATCTTATGCTCATCATGATGAGCCTGCTTGAGGTGAGGCCTTGACGAGTGCCACTCTAGGTGATATCTCTCTTCTGGATCGATCTATATACTATAGGGCTCCGACAGTGCAGACTCGCATTAAGCAGCATATGTACTTTGATGACATTTATCCTCCGAGTTTTCCTTCACCAGATGCTTTTTATGTGAGTGCAATTGATTTTATCCTTACAAACTACCACTTGATACTAATTTTAGTAATATTTACAATGCAGATTCCCCAGACACAAGCAGAGTACTTTTATGGACTTGTCTCATCAAAGAGATTATTTACTATGCAGGTCACAAATAGTTGGAGAGTACGTTTTTTACAATCCATGTGCAAATGTATGCATGATATACATAGTTCTTACTATATCTTAATGCAATAGGGTTACGCCGGGGACTTGGAGTGCGAGATTGAGAGGCTCTGTCGACATCTTATTGATTTAAGTTTCAGTGACTACGGTGCTGGGACCTCTACTGCTAGATTTTCTGGTGATGATTCGATTGGAGGATGGAGTCCTTAGCCAGATATTGAAGCTAGAGATGACTAATCTTGCAGATCTTTAGTGTATCTATATTCTGTTATCTATCTTTTCTAATATCTGTACCTAATCTGCATACTATTGTATTGAGCTGATTTATCAATCTTGAGTGGACTGCACTTTTATTTCCTCTTTGAATGAAATTCTAAATCAAAAAGGATTAATGAATAAATAAACAAGTAGGACTTTACTTATCCTAATCCTGATTAACTTTGATCTTTCATTTATTTCCCATCCTGCTAAGAAATGGAATCCTTATCCCATCTTGACTTGCCTTTTATCCCTATATAAAGGCTCAAAAGGGGTTCATTCTCTCCACTCTTTATTTTTGCACCTTCATCATGACTCAAACTACTCTTTAACTACTCAAGAACATTCTCAAGAACCTTAACAGGTATGATTGGAATCAACTTTTGCCTTTTCATGTCAAATTGTTGAAATCCCCACACCATATCAAGATTAATTACAATCTTCTCCATGTTGCTACTTCTTTTTGGGATTCTAAAGACCATGTCTTCTGATTTAATGGATAAGAATTGTGCCCATTAATTAAAGAATTTACTGCCAGTTTTGGATGCTTATTGTATTCCACTTCTATGATTGCTCTTCCTAAACTAAGCATGTACTTTCCCAACAGGCTGTGTGCATTCTTTGACATGTCCCTAGGCAAAATTTATTCTTATGCACATAATCATGGGACTATTAGCCTATCTGCTCTGATCACTACTTGTAAGACTCAGGATAAGAACAGCGCCGCTTGGACTAGGATGATTTCCTTCTGCCTTTATGCTCAATTTCTACTGGTTTCTTCTTATAGAGATGTTGATACAAGAATAGTCAGCATTTTGGAACAAGTAGAGGCTGGAGCAAATCCAATGCTCGTGATTCTTGCTGAAACCATCATTGGTTTAGATCATTTTAAGACTCAAAACCGTCCTTTTGGCAGTTTACCACTCCTTCAAGTATGTAACAGAAATCTCTTTCTTTTTCTTTCTTTTATGCCTTAATTTTTGCCTAAGCTGCCCTTTCAGGTTTTCAACTTAGTAGGCATGCTCTAACTTTTGCCTAAGCTCCCCTTTCGGGTTTTCAACTCAGTGAGCTTCATTTTATCTTACTTCTTTTCTCTTTTCTTTCTTTTCTCTTTTTTAGATTTGTTTATAGGAGAAGTTGAGTTTCCTCAATGTTCCTGCCAATCCTCTGACTTATCAACCTCATCTGTTGAAGTCTCGTCTTGTGACAATAAAGGATGTACATACCATTGATCATTAGATTAACTAGATGAAGAACCTTACAGATTCTGAGATTACTTGGACTTGTCCTAGATGGAAACTCAAGTATGTAACTACTAACTTGTATGACCACTATGTTCCAATTCATGGACTGCACTTTTCTACTTTCATCTCTCCTTCCTGTCTCTACCTTTAGTATGGACAACATCAGTTCATTATCACTGTCTTGACTAATTTTGAAGGCTTTCCTTTAAGACAAGACTTGCTGGACTCTTGAAAGAAATTTGACTCTTAATGCTAATGCAACTACTGATGACAACTATAAGACTTGGGTTGTGCTACAGACCGTAGAACCACCAGGATATGCTTGATATAAGAGAGTTCAAGCATTGCTTAATGAATATTAGAAGAAAAAAATGAAGAACATAGTCTTAAAAAAACACAAATAAGGTCTCATAGATATATTTTTTAGACTTTCCATGTTTTATTTTCCTTTCTAGTACTTATGCACTATGATAAAGATAGAACATGCCTTTAGAGCAAAAACTGTATTTCAATTTAATTCATTAGGGAAAAAATGAGTACATTTGTTACATCATATAACATATCTCCTGTTATCAGCTAGTCCTTTCAGACTTTCTAACTGATTATTTTTCACTCACTTTAATTCCCTAAATTTTTCCTGACTAGCCCTTTATGAGTTTTCTAATCAGCAGGATCACTTTTTTTATTTATTTCCTTAATTTTTCCTGCCAGCTCATTATAGGTTTTTTGGATAGTGGGAATGTCTTAACTTTTTCCTGACCAGCCTTTTCAGATTTTCTAGTCAACAGACTTTCATTCTTTGTCCTTTTTTTTTTATTAAAGATAGTATTTCTTGAGGCAATCTAGGTTGATCGGCTCCATGAATTCGTTCCCCTCAAGATATGAAATCTTTGTAGCTCTTTTAGGTAAGACTGCCTTAACTAGGTGTGGCCCTTCCCAATTAGGTTTGAATTTTCCTCTTGGATCAAACACCATAGCTCTTAACTATTTTAGCACCATATCTCCAGCCTTGATCTTCCGAGGTTTAACTTTTTTATTGAATGATTTGGCTATCCTTTTTTTGATAAATCTGAGTATAGAATAAAGCATCCATCCTTTTCTTATCTAACCATGCAAAGTGCTCATATCTCTTTTGTGCCCATTCACTTTCAGGAATTTTAGCTTCCATAACCACCCTTAAAGACTTGATCTCAGTCTCTATTGGCAAAACTGCTACACATCCATACACCAATGAGAATGGAGTTTGGCCTATTATTGTTCGTGCTATTGTTATGTATCCCCATAGAGCAAGAGGAAGATACTCAGACCAATCTTTGTAGGTTTTAACCATCTTAGAGAGGATTTTCTTTATATTCTTATTTGCTACTTCAACTACCCTATTAGCCTGAGGTTGATAAGGTAAGGATTTTTGATGCTCAATATGATATTTTTGTAGTAGTTGTGATGTCTTTGCCTGGAACTAAACCTCATTATCTATCATAAGGTGATGTGGGACTCCATATTTGCAAATAATACTCTTCTATATAAACCTTGCCATATGCTTTGCTTTCAAAGCGCCAAATGATTATGCTTTTACCCATCTAGAAAAGTAGTCAATAGCTACCACTATGTACTTGTGCCCGTTTGATGTTGTAGGCTTTATCTCTCCAATAACGTCTATTCCCCATACTACAAAAGGCCAAAGAGAAGACATACTATTCAACACTGTAGGTGGTAGATGTTTCGAGTTCCTATGTATCTGACATTGGTGACACTGCTTCACTGTTCTGATGCAATCCTTTTTCATGCTCATCCAATAGTATCCTCATTGCATAATCTTCTTTGCTAAGATAATTCCATTCATGTGAGGTCCACAAACTCCTACATGAATTTCTTGAATTACCTCCTCTGCTTCTTCTTTCTTAAGACACCTCCATTGTGTACCATTCATCATCCTCTTGTATAATACTTCATCATGACTTACATAATTATGTGCAAGAACACGAAGATCATATTTGTCCTTTAAGGTGCATCATCTGGATACTTTCTCTCTTCTATGAATTTTTGAACATCATAAAACCATGGTTTCTCTTAAGGTCCCATATGAACATTCATAACTTATTCACTACCATAACATGGGGCTTTTATCTTCATTATCACTAAAGGTTTAATAGTCATTCCAATCAGACTATCTCACATTAAAGAGAGGGTTGCCAATGCATCTCCTATCTGATTTTCATCTCTTGCCAAGTGAATAAAAAGGCATTTATTAAACCCTTTCATTAAATCCTTCAAATAACAGATATAAGGTTTTAACCTTTCTTCCTTTACCTCCTACTCTTTATTAGCCTGACTGATGACTGATAAGGAATATCCATAAACTAGCAAATCTTTTACTCCAGTTACTAAAGCTACCTCTGTCCCATAGATACATGCTTCATACTCAGCCATGTTATTTATGACCTTGAAATCTAGTTTCTTGGCCATTGGAATAGTTTTCCCCTTTGGTATAGTAAGGATAACTCCTAATCCTGCACCTTTGTTGTTCATAGCTCCGTCTAAGTATAGCTTCCATTCTCTACATTCAATCACTACTAGATTATCATCAAGAAACTCTAAACTCCATTGCTCATCTCCTTTTATTGCGTTATCAGCTAGAAACTCTGCCACAACTCTTCCTTTGATAACCTTTGATGTACTCTATGTCAAATTCTGTCAGCAATACCAACCATTGAGACATCCTTCCAGTCAGAGCTGATGCCTGAAATAATTACTTTAAAGGATCTATTCTTGAAACAACTTGTATCTTATATAATTAGAAATAATGCCTTGATTTCTTTGTAGCCCAAATCATAATCACACAAGCCTTCTCTACTAGGTCATACTTCTCATCGTATGGAAAAAATTTCTTGCTGAGGTAGTATACTGCATATTATATTCCTTCTGGTCCTTCCTGTGCCAACATTGCCCTCATTACTATCTCTTCTAAAGCTAAGTACAAAATTAAGGGTTTCCCTTGTTTAGGTGGTTTCAAAACTGGCAAACTTATAAGGTATTCCTTAATCTTGTCAAAAGCTTTCTGTCACTCCTTATTCCATTCTACAGGTTAATTCTTCCTTAGGAGCTTAAAAATAGGATCATAAACAATAACAAGCTTTACTAGAACCTGCTGATGTATTGTAGTTTAACCCCCTTACCTCTTTCTCTATTTTCGGTATAGGCATCTCTTGAATGGCTTTGATCTTATATGGATCCACTTCTATTCCTCTCTAGTTGACTATGTGTCCAAGCAGTTTTCTTAAAGTTATAGCAAATATGCATTTCCTCGGATTGAGCCTCCAATTATATTTCTCAATTCTAGCTAAGAACTTATCCAAGGCCTCAAAATGTCCTTCCCTCATTTCTGATTTGACCATCATGTCATCTACATAGACCTCTACTTTTTTGTGCATCATGTCATGAAATAATGTAGTTGTTGCTCTCTATTAAGTTGCTCCTGCATTCTTCAACCTGAAGGGCATTAGCTTGTAATAATATGTTCCCTATTCCGTGATGGAAGCAGCTTTGATCTTATCCATAATCACCATCATTATTTTATTATAACCTGAAAACCCATCCATGAAAGAATACATGGCGCTCAATGCTTATTATCTTTCTTGGGATCTGGCACTATATTTGCTTCCCTTATTTTTTTCGTCCATTCAGGTCTTAATTTGTAAAGCTTTTGTTTAATCGGCTTGATATCTGGATAATTTGGAATGGGATGCTCTGTAATTTCTCAGTTTAAACTTGGCATATCATCATAGGACAAAGCAAATATTATCTTTCTTTTTGTCAATATTCTCTCAAAATTTTCCCTCTCTTTAGGAGTTATATTATGTGATATAGAAATCTTCTTTGGATCATCATATGTGCCCATGTTAAATGAATTTAATTGAATAGAATTTATGTCTAACATGCACATACGATCAATATTAAAATGCATAGTACCATCATGATAAACATTGCACAAGTAAGCCAAACTAGAATTTATATCATTGACCATAGGAAAAGCAATGTTTTTATCCTCATAAAGACCAGACATTATTACATTAGTTTCTTCATAAAAGACATCACTAAAGCTATTGCTAATGATAGTAGCTAAATCCTGTGATGGCTCTTTGTTAGGTGGTAGGCACAACAGCTCCTCGATGGCCATAGTTCCCATCTTCTCAGTAACTTGCTTCATCACACCCTCTTGGTTGTCTTGCACAAGACTCTCTTTAATCTATTCTTTGAAAATCTCGAATGAAGGAACATTTACTCTAGCTACATTTATAGGTTTTGTTGCACTTAGGTAGAAATTGCTCTTTCCTTCCTTGACAAAGCTTCCTTTGAGAGATGGAAATTTCTGTGGAGCTTTCCCTTTATTATTTGATCCCTTCTTTGCTTTCTTGCAGTTCAAATTTGTCCTAGTAAATCCTATCCCTTTGGTATCATTTTGGGTTTTGACATCTGGCAGCTTTAGAACTCCTTATTGGTTCTTTCCTAATCCAAATCGAGGTTGATATTGTATCCTTTCCATTATTTTTGCAACTCTTAGATCCATTTCAGTCCTATCAAAGATTCCAGCCACTTGGAAACCTGAAGGTGGTATCACCTGCTTTTGACTTCTAATATGGTTGTGACAACTTTACTCATGCTTGCATCTATAGTCACCACTTCTCTTTCGTGAGGGAATTTTATCTTCTGATGCACAGTTGAGGGTACTCCTCTAAGAACATGGAACTAAGGCCTACCCAATAACAAGGCATAAGTGACAGGTATATCCAAGACAGTAAATTCCACCATCGACTCAACAAGACCCATTTCACTAAAGTTTAGAATGTGCCTTCTACACTCCTTGTGCTATCATCATAAGCTCTAATTATTAAATCTGAATATGTCAAATCATCAACTTTCAAACCTAAGTTAGGCAAGATCTTCAATAGGCATACATTAATTACAGAACCATCATCCACCATCACATAATTGGTTCTTTTGCCTCTAACTTTAGTTGGGATAAACAGAGCTTTGTTGTGATTTTTCCCTTCTAAAGGTAAGTCATCATCTAAGAATGTTATCACTCCATGTTTCTTCTCAGTAACCTTTGCTATTATATCCTCAAGTACAACAGTAGTTTCAATGGTCATTTTAGATAAGGCCTTGAAAAGAGCCTTTCTATGACTGTTGGAATGCATCAAAAGCTCCCAGATGCTTACATTTGCTTTAGGCTTCTTGATTTGTTCAAGATTAAATCCTTTTCTTGCACTTCTGTCATTTCTTCTTCATCTCCTTTCTCTCTCTATTGCCTTGTCTGTCTGTTTCTCAACTGGTTAACTTTTTCCGCTTCTAGTGAGATGATTCACTTCAGGAGTGTCTATCCACACATTATAGCCCATATTTTCTTCCTCATTAGAGTTATACCAAATTTCAATAGTCCCAACTGTTCGGTCCTTTTTTCCATCTTTCCATATCTCTACCATGCATATCTCTTTCTTTAGTGATAATTTCTTGCTTATTGGCTTATCATCCTCAAATTTGTCTCCCTATCCCCTAGACACAATTGACTTAATAGGAATGTCATAGGAAGGTGGTTTAGAGTAAAACACCTTATAGTCAAATTACCTGAGGGTTGTCCTAACAAATCCTCTACTTCTTTATAGGCACTTAGAAGTTTAAGATTCAGGTCCTCAAAGGAGTTTAGTACTTCTCTCTCACTAACTCCTGAATTGATTATCATGGTTATTGGTCATGGTATATTTCAAAAATTTAGGAAAGGATTATTTTTAGTACTAGGGTTTTGGTTGGATTTTTCAGGGTTAGTGATTTTTCCAGCATCGATGAGATTTTGGATTTCATGTTTCAAGTGAATGCAAGTGTCTATTGGATGGTCGTTGACTTGATGGAATTCGGAATAGTTGTTTGGATCATAGCCTAGGACATTTGGGTTTGGTGGTTTAGAAAAACCGAGGGCGGAGCAAACCCTTTTGAATTAGGCGCTCTAGGACTTTTGAAGGGGGTTGGTTAAAGTTTGACAACCTTCTTGGTTGTTGGACAACACGTACTTCCACAACTCAATTAGTATTTCCTTATTGTGTGCCCAGTTTAATAGTTCCTCACTCCAGTACTTCTAGTAGTTTTCTTCTTTTCATTCTCAATCTCCTCAGCTTGTAGCCCATCATCATATAAGTCTATAATGACTTAGGATTCATCATTTGTAACCTTTCAACCAAATTATGAGACACATTACAAACAATCATCCTAACTTGATCTTTTTCAACTAACTTATTTTTCATTAATCCAGCTTTATTCATAAACCAAGTGAGAAAATAATAACATGGTTCATTTGGTTGTTGCTTAGTTAGTTCTAAATCCTTGATGGACACTTCCAACTTGGTATTGTGATTATATTGCTTTAAAAAAGTAGTACAAAACTCTCGCTAATCAGACCTAATAGACTTTTCCAACCCATGATACCAATTCACAATAATACCTTTCAAGGAAAATACAAACAACTTTGTTACTATAGCTAATGGAGCTTTAGTGGTGCTTATAGTTGTTGTATATTGACTCAAATGAATTCTTGGATCTTCAGAACCATTGAACTTCTGTAGTTGAGGCATCTTGAACTTATATGATAACTTGTCACCTTTCATGCATAACATGTCATCAAAGTCAAATGAATAGGCCATGACTTGCCCTCTTATAAACTCTTCAATCTTGGACATTTTCTAACTTAGCTCTTACATCTGCTTGGATTCAAGGTCTTGAACCAGTTCAAGTGAATCTTTCTTAGCCCTCTTTACCATGTAGTTCTTAATATCCTCAACTTTTATTTCCACAGTAGGTACATTCCTAGTAGCATTGAAAGTTGCCCTCCAATATTATCATTGTTAGCAAGTGGATTTTCCCCAATAGGTGGAATAGCAACAGCGGGCGATGGCATTAGTCTGGCCAAAGCTTGTCTCAGTTCATCTTGCATCATTGCTCTTATGTCATCCATTAGTGCTCCCTTAATGTCTTCCAAGGTCCAGTTTCCTCTTGGTCATTGTTCCATATCTTCTGTTTGTCTAATTGGTGTTGGTGCTGGTGCTGGTGCAGGTGGTGCTTCTAAGTAAAGTGGGTTGATAGGAATTTTCTTTAGTCTGGTTAAGATCTCTTTTGCGATTGAGTGGACTTGAAGTAGCTCTCTCTAGTCTGCCACCTTTTCATTTCCAAACACAGGATGACCCAAACGACTTTATGATGGCTACAAGACAAAATGTTAGCATGATGCACTATCTACATGTGATGAATGTATGCATGATGCACGTGCTATGCAACAAGTAGCAAGTAACAAGTATCAAGTCAAGTGTACAACATACATCCTTCCAACCTTATTCCTCCCATACATAAATTCAATGGTAAGTCTTTTTTTCAAAAATTTTTAGTCTTGGCCTTAATATCAACGGGGGTTATAAAGTACCTACATGCATGCCAAATCTCTCAAAGCAATAAAACATAGAAACAATATTTCTAGGTATAAAAGTGAAGTCCAATCTTTATCAGTCCAGATGGGCTTCTAAAGTATATAAATAAAAATACCTCATAGCAATATGCATAAACATTCTAAGTGGATCCTAGGGGAAGTTACTAAGCCATTATATGAGCTTGGTCTGGTGAAAAGGTCAAGGTTCCCTTAGTAAGATGCCCTCCTTTAAGACTTGAGTTATAGGCCAAGGTCAGAGGGGCCTGACATCCTTTGCAAACTCAAGAGAAGACTACCCCCATTTAAGACTTAAGTCACAGACTTTGGTCAGATGAGCCCAGTAATCTCTCTTGAACCAAGTTAAAGCTAAAAGTGATGGTTAGCTAATTTACAATCCCAGGAAGCTAGTAGAATCAAGGGACTATAAACCAATGTCATCAGTTAGTAGGGACATGTAAAAATGAATGCAAGAATTAAATAATAATTAATAAAATACTTTTAAAGAACATAAGTAGAATCAATATCTCTTATCCCCAGTGGAGTCACCACAGTAAACGGTGGGGTTTAGTGCATGTCCAAGTTTATTACAACCATGATACTGTTTGAGTTCAGGGCTTTAGAGATCATACTACTACATCATAAAGACAAAGCGTGGAGATTAGGAGTCGCTACCCACGGTATTAATTGGGACAACTGATGAGTGATGGTAACTTGATTCCCTAAAAGAAAGTTCGCACCACAACTAGGAAGATTCTGGATACAAATATCAACTTCTTTCAGTTTCATTTTCTTTTAGAACTACCTTATGAATTACTATCTTATCCTCTATTTACGTGCAATTTCATGTAAACCCTTAGTTACAATAAACTCCAAGGCAACTAATTTCATGAAAAAGTAAATAAACAATGCATTCATTTAAGTTCATAATCTCTAAGTCAGTATAATCTACATTGATTTTAATTAAAGTTAGCTAAATCTACATATTTTAATTTATAAATGAGCCTAAAAGCTAACGGTCCTAATTCCTACTCAAATTTAATTTAATGAGCCTAAGTTTATTTATTTTAACTCTAAAAATGGGTCTAAGTCTACTAATTATGAAAAAGGCTTAAAAATTAATGGGCCTATTTCTACATATTTTAATCTAAGATGGTTTTTGATCTACAAATTATGAAATTGTGTTTAATTTAATGGGCTATGTCTAATTAATTAAATTAAACCAAGTGAGCCTATGTCTAATTAGCTAGGTGGGCCTAAATTATTTCTCACCTAAAATCTAATTAATTATGGGCCTAAAATCCATTTTAATTAGTTAACCCTAAAACCTAATTAAATTATTAAACCTATTTAATGAATAGTGAATCTACTAATCAATCCTAAAACCCTAAAATATGAGCTTAAAAAAATAAAACATAACATGACAATAATCAATAAAAACCATTAAATCAAGCTCAACAAAACTAAATAAAATATAAAAAATTAAATAAACAAGCAATTAAAGCATACGAAACATCAAAACATATAAATCATAAAAATTAAAACAATAGAAATGCATAAATCATAATAAAAAACAATTAAAACATGCATTCAATAATATCTAACCTTAATTTGATTACATGCAACCTAGATTAACTAAGGCCACCATTAATTCTAGTTAGGGTTTTTACCAGATAAACCTAATTTTCTAATAAATTTTAAAATAAGACAATAAAAACTAAGAAACTTCATTACGATCCCACTAATGGGGTTATTAAAATTTATAATATAAAAAATTGCTAAATAAATTAAAAAAATAATTAAAATAATAAACAAAATAAATAAACAAATCATAAAAACAATGAAAAAGAAAAATGAAAACAAACTAGGTTGTATCCATGGCTTTCCATGGGTTTTTG